>QFEY01000737.1:0-64538 GCA_003316435.1 Russula virescens | reverse complement strand
GACGGCGAGGACTGGACAAGCAATGGGCCTGCCCAATCTTGCATCGCGTGCGCATTGACCTTTCTTAGGACAACTGAACGCACTGATGTGCACCTTCCTTATCTCCTCACATTAGATACCTGCAAACTGGTGCGCATTCTGATGACACGCGATCGTGGCCGGCACGGGAGAACTGATGTGATGCGATAGGTCAGTGCCTGCTGAATGGCGAGAACTGCGCACTTGTGGAATTCAACCTGAATAATCCTTCGTGTGCCGGATGCGGTTCATTTGTGGACATATCGATTATCCCACCGTACGTTCCCTCACGATCCTGATTACCGCCGGCACTAATAATTATCTTATCATAACAACAGACACGCCCTTAATGTCCCTGTCGCGTTCAGGTGGGCTTTGCACACATGTCGCCCATACGTATGCGTGGTGCTGACGTATATTCATAGCTTCTTCAATGGCTGTGAAGGTCAAGGTGCCGCTTGTATGACTGGCCATATGTCAATCGCTTTTCCGAAAGGTTGAATAATCTATGCAGGTACTACGCCAGGTTGCGGCACGGCCTACCACGCCTCGAACGACGACCAGGTCCTGGTCTCCTGCCAGACTAACAACGTGGGTCTCTGTCCATATTTAGACCTCTCCTCTTTCTCTCGAATGAAACGATCGCATCCAGGTGAATCTCCTTATCACGTTCTGTCCTTGATCACGTCATGGGCGTCCACTCTGGAGTACGCGTGGAATAACATGTATCGCAGCATACACGACCTCGTTGGCAACGTCCTCAAGACCCTTTCTGTTACGCTTCACTTATGATATCTATTATTATTTCACCATTGACACCATGGCATTCCTCGAGCTTCTATCAGCCTACTCTCTTCATGCGCTATTGACTAGCACATGTTCATCTGTATCTAACCTCTTTAGCCTCCCTATACGCGGAGAAGAACTGACTAGGATGGATTTGTTATGAAAATTTCCCTGTGTGCACGGAAAAGATTGCCCTTGCTTGCTCATGCTGCCCTCTCCCCCTCTGCCTAATCTCTTAGGTGTTGCACAATAATGTTCGGTGTTCCTTGCTCGCTCGCACTTTCAGACGGCAGCACTATGGCCCACCTATACGCGATTTCATCCCTCTACTTTGTTTTTCTCTCCTTATATCTCCAAACCAGTACTGGTACGCCGCCTCTGGCGAGACCAGAGGTAGTCTCCGACTCCGGCTTTACTTGCCCATTCTCTAGACCCGTTGCGTCACGAGCAGCGTGGTGCCAGCACAGACTCGCAGCTCTCAGAGGTGTAGGTGTAGACATAGGGCTGAGCGGGGAAGATTAAGGTTGAAAGTGGAAAAGCTTGCCAGCGCAGGATGTCATAGTATGGCGGCGAGAGTTGTTGTTAGTATTGTCTCCTCTCTCATCTCTGCTTTGTAAACCACCACAGCGTTGTTACGTTACCGGGTGACTCGGATGTGATGGTAAACCCGGTCACGTGCAGGTCGCCTTAAATTTCTTGCGTTCAGCGCTCAACTTGAGGCCACCTAGGTCTCCAGAGGGTCACGAGTGCAACGACTGGCATGGAACAGAGATTTTTATTATTTCGATGACCCGGGTCTGAATACCATACGTCACGATGAACTCAAAGCTGCTACGTTCACGTCCTGCCTTATAAAAGGCCCCAATAAGAAGCAAATCACATCTTGTCCGCATCATCGTGTGATCGATCCCTTTTTTTTTTCTCATTCACCACTTTCTGACCGTAAGAAAATGTCACTTGGGCAAAAATTGTATCGCACAGCGGCTCGCAACTCACCCGCGCTTATCCCCAGAACGCCGTGCGTTGGATCGATTTTTTATGGCTTTTACCTCCCACAGTCATCTCAGTCAACTTGTCACTCACATCTCTCCTCTCCCTGCTTCAGAGGACGCTCAATTACGACCGTCCCACTCCTCGACTTTGCACAACGCCATGTGACAAAAGGCGTGAATCACCTCTCAGAGGACGTGTTCTTGAAGGGCTCCGGTTCGTGGGTCACGATGCATAGCGGGCGAAGATTGCTCGATTTTACGGCGGGCATCGGAGTTACGAACCTGGGTGCGTCAAGGGAGACTATTTTTCATTATTCAACGCTGACTTGTAAGAAACTACCTAGGTCACTGTCATCCTAAAGTGAGTAAAGCAGCGGCGGATCAATGCCTCAATTTCGTGCATGGACAGGTAGTTATCTTCGTCGTCTCCCTCATTTATACCTGTCCTGAACTGTAGTGTGCCAGTGTAGCATCGCGTACCACGAACCGTACCTGCGCCTCATCGAACGTCTGCTTCCCATCATGCCACACCCTTCACTTGACTCGTTCTTCCTCACAAGTTCGGGCTCTGAGGCCGTCGAGGCCGCGCTCAAGATGGTGCGCAGCATCACGCGCAAGCAAAACATCATCACGATGCAAGGCGCGTACCATGGGCGGACCTTCGGCGCGATGGCGATCACAAAGAGCAAGACGATCTACGCTGACGGATTTTCGCCGCTCATGGTGCGTTTCCTCCTCGTCCCCACCACACGGTGAATCGTCTAATGTTCTAACGCGGGATGATGCTAGCCGGGTGTGCTGACCGCGCCGTTCCCTTATTGGCACCATTTCAACGCAGCGCCGGACGCGGACGAGGCTGAGCTCGTGCGCGCCTCGCTGTACCAGCTGGAATTGTTGTTCTCTCAGCAGACCACACCGTCAGACACCGCGGCGATCATCGTGGAACCTGTGCTGGGTGAAGGCGGGTACGTCCCTGCGCCGCCAGCTTTCTTGCAAGGGTTGCGCACTATATGTGACAAATACGACTTGCTACTCATCGTCGACGAGGTGCAGAGTGGGTTTGGAAGGACAGGACGCATGTTCAACATCGAGTATAGCGGGGTGAGACCGGATATATTGGTCATGGCCAAAGTATGTCTGCCCTGTTGGTTCTGCTATCGTAGGGAACGCTTATTGAGTATGTTAGGGCCTTGCAAATGGGTTCCCGCTAAGCGCTGTCGCCAGTAGGAAGGAGCTGACTGACAAACTTAAGCCTGGGACAATGGTAAGATTGCCTGCCGTTAACTGACCCAAGCCTGAGGCTGTGTATCACAGGGAGGAACGTATGCTGGAAATGCCGTGTCATGTGCGGCAGCCGTTGCAGTTGTGGATACCTTCAAAGAGGAGAAGATCCTCGACAACGTCAATGCGCGGTGCGGCCGTTATTTCCTCGAGCTGGTTGCATGTACTAAGCTACATTCACACCCCGATATTCAGATCCGTAGATCTTTTCAAAGCGTTGAAGGCACTGAAAGCTGACCCGACCGTTGGACAGCACATCCTCGATGTGCGAGGACGGGGCCTGATGGTCGGAGTTGAGTTCGCCTCGCCGTCGCATTCAACATTTGATCCCGCGGTCAAGAAGGATACACCGGCGAATATGGCGATGAAATTGTCCAAGCGCTGTCTCGAGAAGGGCCTCCTCTTACTTACGACATCGGTATACGAGACGGTGCGGTTCATTCCGCCGTTGAATATTTCGAGCGAGGACCTCGGGAAGGGGATAGACATGTTCAAAGAGGCGGTGGAGGAAGTTGTCAAGGAGGGATGAATGGGTTTAGTTATAATGTAAATGCGTGTTCCTTGCTGTAACTGTGCGTTAACAACGTTGACTTTGTCCCGCGGAATTTCCAAATCACGGGATTTTGACGCACGCGACTAAAAGGCAGCCACACTTGCTCAGCGTGTTCTCTGCCATGTCCACCATCGTCCAACTGGCCTCCCTCCATTCCTTCCTTCATCTCCCTCTATGATTCCCTTTCTCTACCCTCTCTTCGTTGGTATACTGCCAGCACTCCTTCCAGTTTCCGCTTTCATCCCAGCAGCCCCAACAAACGATACCAGTCTCGCCATTCACAACGGACTCAACATCACCGATCAATCTCGACTCTTTTTGCAGTGGTATAGTGCTTCTGGGTGAGTCATGTGCCCCTTTGGCGTGTTAAGCATGGCCTCCTTTGGCCCGCTCGTTGCTTTTCCTTGGCAGTCTGCGACCCAGCTCAGCCCCACCGGCAGTCCTCTCCGCGGCTGCTTCGTGGGATCAGCGTGCTGGAATTTGCCCAAAGCCATTAGACAAGGGCTGTTAAAAGGTACTTGTTCAACGGACATTGCCCAACATGCCCCGCTTGTCGTTGTTCTTGTGGCCGTGTATCACCATCATGCTGTGCTCTTTTTTATTCCCAATTTTCCTGGCCGAGAGAGCCTGGTCTGTTAAGCTGCTAATACATTCCCTTCTCGCCCAGTTCGCCTGGAGAGGACTATCAGACGATATCATACCAACTCATCGGCGAGCACACCACCGGAATTAGCAAGGTCGGTATCGTCGGCCTTCCCTGCGCTTCTGTATGCCGAGATTTACTATATGGGGTAGGGGGCCCTTGTACACTTCTCGGAAGAAGACGCGAGGAATGCAACGGACGATATCAGTGAGTAATAAGTATCTTGTCATTGGTGCCATGAATTTCTCTGTTACTTGGAGCCTTATACTACGCCACCTAGCGACCACGCCTTGGATAGCGCTCGTCGCCTGTGACGCCAACGCCACACATGCATCTCAGCAAGTCGACGTTTTCACACTTGCAAGTGAGAGAGGAGCTGTTGGAGCGGTGCACATCTGTTCTCATGCTAACCTTGTTAGGCGCCTAATCATATTCTTCCCGATCTAGCTCCTTTACTCGGAATGGTCGAGCGCATGCATCATCAACCCTGGATATAAAGACCCTCAGATTTTCTCAGCGCTTATGGACATATATTCCACGCAAAACCTAGCGTCCGCGAGAGTCATTCTCAATCAATTCGTGGCCATCAACGTTACTCAATACGGCGAGTATAACGCTGCAACCCTGAACGCCTCTCAACCCGCAATCAACCAAACGCTCTCTGCTGGCTATCCGACTGCGTCGGGCTATCTGTGGGCGACGCTCGCCGCATACAATGCTACGGGACCCTTGGGTATCAACGGCACTGGGAATGCAAATCAAACCCCACCTAGCGGTAGTGCGAATGGCTCAAAGACTACTCTTGCGATGTGAGAGCTTGCGTCACTGTGTTCGTTAACCAGTTCCTTACGTGTGTCTTTCCATAGGGTCATTCTTTATGCCATCACTGGTTGCATTGCGGGGTTGTTTGCTGTAGTCATCATCACTGGCGTAGGCACATCAAATTCTCGCAGTGATTGACGAGCTGACAGGAAGTTTAGGTAATCCGTGCCATAAGGCATCCTGAGCGTTATCGTGCCGCTGCTGGCGCAGGGGATGTTGGCGGACAAGGCCGTGGCGGAGTCCTTACACGCGCGATCATCGATACGTTCCCTCTTATTAAGTTTGGTGCGCGTCGTGAGGAGACGGACCGGCAAAGGGGAGCGAAGGACATAGAGGCTCTCGAAGACGGACGGCAACCCGGGCATGAAATGCAAGATACCCAAGGCGACGCTGCCTCACCCGCAGTGCTAGAACCGATACAGGCCGCAGGAGTAGTAGACTCGAGCGGGGTCGAAGACAGCCATGATGAGCTTGCGGATCTTCCGCCAGCGCGCCCACGGGCCGGGCCGTCGGCCGCTACGGCCGCTGCCTCCGCGGAAGCGGACCCGCTACCGGAAGCGATCGGTCGCGAGACGTGCCCGATTTGTATCGTTGACTTTGAGGACGGCGATGACGTGCGCGTGTTACCATGCGAAGGCAAGCACGTTTTCCACCAGGCATGCGTCGATCCCTGGTTGCTCGAGCTGTCCAGCTCGTGTCCAATCTGTCGGCACGGTACGTAGCAAAAACAAAAAGCTATTCACTTTGTTTTCTCTTACTGATGTTGGGAATGGTGGGAATTTCTGTAGACTTTCAAGCGCTGGAGACGCTGCTTGCCGGCGGTGAACCGACGGAGCGGCGCGCGTCGCAGCCCCCGCGCTTTTCGCGGTACCTGCGGTTTGCGCGGCGCCGTCACAGGCACGGGATGGAGGATAATGATAGCACCGATTCGCCACTTCCGCAGGCTTTCGATCGCGGCCAAGACTAATTGGATATCCATAGACCCCCACGGACCGTAGGAAGTACGGCGTTGCGATCGTTAGATAGTCGGAGTGTAGTTGTTGAACGACTTGTTTTGCGTTTTACCTGTTCTCGATGTGCAGCATGTTCATGTCTGGCTAATTGTTCTTTTTAAATCCCTCAATTACCCTTACAGTGTTTGTATAACTAGCCATAATATACCTTTTTCTGGATCAATGGGCAGACTTGCGTTGTCTCGTTTGAAAGGTACCTTGGTGCTCTATACGAGCACTTCTCTCGTCTTTCACAACGAATCAGCTTTATATCTTTGTCCCATTGGTCTGGATGCTCCAGAATTTTCAATGAGACTTCTGATATATATTCTGATGATTCATGCAAATTTTTGGGGGTATTTCACTTATCTGGAGCTGTTTAGATCAGGCATGTCATTTGTTGGCCATATCACGACACATCTATGGCCGATCCCCTTCATTTCTCTTATGGAGTCTATTATAATAGCATATGGCTAAACTATCTCAAAAGATCAGAGATTTTGTGCCTGGAATCTCTTAATAACCTAACCCCCAGCCACTTTTGAGACCTGTAACACGTGATACCTGTTTTTTGACACCACCATGTCAAAAACAGGAACGAACATATCGGCGCAGCATGCTGCCAAGCCTTACCTCGTCTTCTTCCTTGGTTCTCTCAGTCGCAGATGTCGAGGTTTGCGCAACGGTGATATAGAATCGCGGTAGCCAATTATGGGTTGAAGGGCTTTATGATGCCGACTACTATGGAGGCGGGCCTGGGGGGACTAGGACACGGCCGGACACTGGGCTAATACTGGTATGTCCTCTGAGGCTACGGTCACAGTGGCGCTTTCCAACACTTTGCGCCAGTCCATAACTTGCAAGCACCGCACTAGACTCGTTCCAGACTCGTTCCAGACTCGCTTCATTCCGATCTTTCGGAGGGGTTCACACTGCAGCCTTCCCATTTTCGTGCATCGCTGCCAGCTCGTGATCTGAATAGCTTTCCTCAAGTCGAATTCGTTTTCAGCCCATGGAGCGACGGTCACCTCATTTGCCGCCAATTGGCGCTGGCAGTGGGGATTTCCCATCGATCTGTGTCCGTCTCGTAGCTTATTTAGGGCGTGAAATTACGGCCCTCAATAACATCCGATGTGAGATTCTGAAGTAGCCTTTCGCCCGGTGCAAGACGAAAGAGTTCCCACCTCCCCGCGACTTCTATCACTTCGTCTACAACGAACTAACAAAGGTCTGTCGAAGAGAGATGTCTCTGGAACGCGAACAAGAGCCCATGCAAGATACGCATGATCCCAGCGCGCCGGTACAGCGCGTTTACCCTCCCAAAAGATCGCCTTCCCTCCGACCTTCTGTACTACCACCCCCTTACACTTCTCCCCCAACTCCCGACATCTCTTCAGACCCGCGCCTCCGTTCGCGTCTATCCTCTCTCTCTGACACGCCGACGCAAAATCGGCTTTCGAATCGCCCCGAGGTGCCATCTCGACCTCTACCTTTGCCCCCAAGGCCCAGAATTGTGAACCCTACAGAACGGCAGCAACCTACCACAAATCCCGGCCGATCAGAGTCACCATCTCGAGCTACTGCCGCGCCTTTCCTTCACTCACCACCCTTTCCAGCCACCCTCATGTCCTCTTCACCTCCTACATCCCCGCTATCTCGCCGACCTCATATCACCTCCGTGTCACGGCCCTATTCTGCATCCTCGAATGCACCAATCACCAAGTCCCATTCAGCATTCCGCCCGTTTTCTTTCCTGAAAGCGTCCAGGGCGACGCGCAACCCGTCGAGAGAAAGAGAGGAAGAAGTAAACCGCCTTGCTGCAGTGCAGGCAGAGGCAAGGGAAACCGTCAAATCTTGCATCCAGTTTCTATTCTTGAGTGGTGATCCCTCTGAAGAAAATCGTATATCCATCTTCTCGACCTGCCTTCAAGCTTGTAAGAACGCCGGTTTGGATCTCTCCGTTGTCCTACAAGAACCACTCATCGAGGGGCAAACACCAGTATATTGGGCTATACTCAACAGGCTCGAGACATCACCAGAAGGCGACACTACGAACTCGGACGCTATTATAACAGCCCTTTTGAACGCGTGTGGGTCACTTAAAGAGAGTACAATATCTTCCGTCCGCCTTGCGTGCATGTTGATATCAAATAATGCTCTCCTCCAGCACTTGTTCTGGCACTTTCCGGGACTTTCTCCGCTCTCCATGATGGATCGTATGCTACTGGGTCCCACTGGCGGAGGAGACATCGTCGAAGTGGACGAGACGCAGGACGGCACAGGTGCTTTCGTTGCTCACATGAAGATCCGCCGATTCCGATTGCGAATGAATGTTTCCGCGATCGTTAAAGTCGAATTTGTCACGTTTGGTAGGCCCTATCTATCCTTACCTCATATGGCACACCATCTAACGTTGTTGAATACAGAGCGGATTTGGACGGCCACATTCTCCGTGAGCACGGAAGATACACCAGACGGTCCGTCTGAGAACAAGCGTATGTTCTCACTGGAGTTAGTGAATAAATCTATGCCTGCATATGTGGATGCCGATCTTCGCATTTCCGGACACTCTCGTCAAGACAATACGTCTGATGACAATGAATCTATCTTTTCTGTTCCTGTTGGCGGCGATGGATGCCCACTTGAACCAGGTCCTGGAAATGCAATCAAGGTGCGACTGGATCATGGACCCATGGGCCTCCACTGGGTTAATGAGTTCGTCGATGCACCTTCTCTTGCCACTTCTTTCTATTGAAACCACGCTCTCTAGATCGCTAGCGCCTGTTGATGCAGATGGGACTCTTCACGCCCAACTCGACGCCAGGTTGACCCGATATATACCTCCAATACCAACCGCCAGCTCTGACGTTCGGAATCGAGTCTCCTCGGTAGTAGGCGCCGTAACCAGTAGCTCAAATCCGGACACTTTACAGTCCCCTACAAACACCCCGCACCCCGTTGTAGGCAGAAGTATGCGCGATCGGAGAGCAAACGACCGAGACAAATCAAACAAGCCAGACAAGCCGGTTTATACCACACTACTTAGAGGCGGCCGCTAACCTGTGGGCCAGCAGGCTCACAACTCTCGACATTTCCTGGAGACAAGTTGCTGACTACATGCAAATTCTTCTCAGACATTGGCATAGTTCAGTCTTTCTGCTCTTGCGAGCGGCCATTTTTATTGAGCACGTCACCGTGCACATGTCCCTGTACCTAGTAGTGATACATTGCTTTTTTTTATACAAACAAACGAAGGCCCTCCGATTCACTTTTCAAAACATGAGTGTCAAAGAGGCTGGCGAAGGGCTCTCAGCCTGTCATTTGATAGACCCAAATAACATCTTGGGCTCATCTTGCGGTCCTTGGCGGCGGCTCATTATCCTCGAATTCGACGAGGCACATGTCCTCATGAACTCGCGGTTAGACGGGGGCTATGATTTGTTTTTTTGAATCACGCCGTACTTTCTGCGATGATCCCATATTCTCGCCATTTCTTACCACAGTAGAAGGGTTTCATCTCTTCTCACCGAACATACGGCCAGGCATTTCAAACCAGGTCATAAACAACGACCTATGTGCCGTGGATCCAATTTCGGAGATAAGTTTCGACAATTTCGCACTTCCTGCGAAAGAAGGTACGGTACCGTCATAACGAATAACACAAACTTTGAACGGATTATATTGCTCGTCTTGGTCGCCCGTTGTGCGTCGATTACCCATACTCCTCAGGGGCAGCTTATTTACTAAGTCGAGCAGGTTTGGAGCCTATCATATGGCTTTTGGGGATAAGGGGGAACATCTACGCTTTGCGAGGCAGGAGCTGTTAGATGTTGCGTCTACCGTGACGATCGTCGCCAAGAATCTTGTAGGTTCTCTCGTATGCCTCTGCGTGCGATTCGGCCTAAAATTCAACGCGGACAGGATTTCTCGGCATGTTTCTTGTACATAGATCGAGCGATACACATGCAGCTGTCTGGCGGCGACGACCGGATGAAAGAGTGATCACTATTATTGGCTCAGATGTGAGAGGGGATGCACCGGCTTCACAAATTATGGGTGAAAGTCTCGCGAGGCCAGTGCATCACCTCTCCAATCATTCAGATCTAGTGCTGCCGCCAGCTCAGAATCGTGATACTAAAAAAGGTGAAAATATCCATATTGGGCAATTTTTTTGTGACCGGCTCCATTCAGTAGCCACATTTCGAGCTGAGCCGTGGCAGCACTATTCAGATCTGCAGTTTTGTCCACGATCAATGAAATACCGCATTGCATAGATCGTGGTCAACGTGGAGAACGTGTTAGACAATGTAGTAACCACAAGCCACGTCATCCACATCCACGGGCCGAAGGACTTTTATGCGGGCACGTGAAAAAAAAACTTGGAAGAAAATGGAGCGCGGGGACGTGCGAGTGAGTCTGGGGGAAAAGGATGACGAGGCATCCGTTAGCAAGGAAAAAAATATGGGTGTCCGTCAGGGCTTCACGGAGGTCCTGCCAGGGTTTTCATTCGGAGACGTTCAGGTCTCATTGCCGACATTTTGGCGTGTTGGAGAGGACAGGCCGTTTGGTGAGACGTTCGCCGTGTGGTTCAATCACGTTATCAGAGGCAAGGATCACAAGGCGATCCGCCTGATGATCGTATGCGTATGCACCACAATCGCGGCTCAAAATCAGGGTGCCAAAAATGGCATGTCCATATTGGGCCTTTTTGCGAACAGTTCGAGCGGAGCCGTGATAACAGACTCGATTCTAAGTGCCGAGCATATACCGTGAATGGAATTCTTCGAGTCATGGGCCGTGGGGACGCGTCACTTTGTTCTCCTCTATCTTCTACAATCATCATGTACTCGAACTTCGACGACCTGTCTATGCCCATGGACCACAACATCCCGTCAAGGCTTCTTATTTCAGAGGAAACTCTTCAAGTAATGGGCGGATTGCTTGAACGCAATATCAAAAGCAGCAACGACGACGACGCTTGTATCAAGAAATCTGTCTGGGTCATCGTCTGTTACTATGCTCTCGGGCAGGATCTGAACCTCGGTGGACGTCTTGCCAACTACGACGAATTCGAAAAGAAAGTCAAACAGAAGGGCGAACAACAATTTATCGACTTGTTGAGAGACATGGCAGAGAAGAAGTCTTGGCGAGGTTTACTTGAAGATCGTACGTCTTTCCTTTCTTTTAGCCTCCAACGCTCCGATTGTGTTCTGTCTCCAGACGCGGACGTGTTCTTGAAACAAAATTTTGCACGTCCCATACGATCAGATTTCTTCACCCCTCTGCACCCAAAAGACGGTAGGCAATGGTTTTAATGCCAGCATATGCCGTAGAATGATTTATTGGCCGTTTCTGATAACAGTTTGCATATGTGCGTGGGGTATCGCTTTTCAAGGCGATGCAGCAGATGTACTCGTTGGCACCATCGCGAATTACCTCGACAAACGGAGACGCGTTTATTCAAGGCAGGTGTGTATCATAAATTCATCCGGAACTGGCAAGTCGCGGATGGTGGATGAAGTGTCGAAGACAATCATTAGCGTACCGATGTGCCTGCGTGAAATTGGATCACAAGGTATTATATCCTTTGCCTTTATTTGACGTGCATATAGCGTGATCTATCAGGATTTCCCCCTTCCGACTACAATCTTCGGAGTTGGTTGGAATCGACTGCGAGGTCGGACGATGTCGTTGAAGGTCTATATGCATTTATAACTTCGATTTTTATCATCCTTCGCAACCGCCTAGAGGACATCGCGTCTGAATACAGTAATTATGATTGTCATTGTAATTTTCTCCGGAACGAGCTAACGACATTGCAGGTGTCCCAGGATTATCGTTGTTATCTGATTCACAGGACCTGGCCTGGCATAAGTCGTATGTCACAACGCGCCAGGGGTTGTTGGCGTCAACGTTTCGCAATCTCATGACAAGAAATCAAACGTTTGCACGCCATAATGATTATCGGACACATTTTTATGAAGAAGTCCTTGAATTGGCTGATAAGGTAGATTTTCGTGTCCTTCACCATTATTTCTGAAACTAACACATTTCTCAAGTTGGCGAATCTCAGACAAGGATTATCTGAGTCAAACATGAAAAGACCTCCTCGAAACGCGAGCAAATTGCAAGTGGGGGTTGCAGAGGCAGGAGAACAACTCTGTCGATTTATCGACCCACACCGACTTTTGGATTCGGACGAAGGACCACGGCAGCCTCTCGTCATCCTAGCATTTGATGAGTTTGATCTCCTCGCCAACCTTCCGAAGGACAACACTTGGAATCTCTTCTCGGAATTGCGTCATACGTTGCGAAGGATTGTCCAACTTCCCATTTTTTCTTTGTTTATTTCCACGAACGCAAGGGCTCAACTTATCTCCCTGGAGATGACACCAGACCCCTCAAGTCGAATCAATTTCTGTCCCATAACTGAAATAAGTTTCGACAGTCTTGCATTCCCTGCAGCGGAGGGTACGGTCTCTTTGGAACAAGTGGTACAAATGCGCTGGATGTCTCATCTCGGCCGTCCATTGTGCGTCCATTTCACACATTCAAGGGCAGCTAACTTACCGGCTACTGTAGGTTTGGTGCCTATGACGACTTTTGGGAGGATAAGGATGAACTCATACGCTTTGCGAAGCAGAAGCTGTCAAATGGCAGGTCTTGGCTCATCGATGGGGACTATGACAGTTCTCTCGCCTGCCTCGCCGTACGGTTTGCTCTACAGTTCAACGAAGATTCAATTTCTTGTGCCGTCGCTTCTCTGCAAGTCGATCGCCATTTGCGGCTGTGTCTTGCTGCGACAACAGGACTCGAAAGATTTGTGACCCTTACTGGGTCAGAACCTTTTCTCGCTGAGGCAGCATCGCAACTTATGGGTAGAAGTTTTTCGAAGCCGGTGCACTACCTGGTCAACCACCCTAACTTGGATTGCATCAATCGTAGACAACTTGGTGAGCTAGTTGCCGCCCTCATCATCATGCAGGCACGTGACGAGGCATTCGCAGTCGGGAGAGAGAGAGAAAGATGGGTATCCATCAGCGTCTTTATGGAGGCGCTCCTTCCACAGGCTTCATTCAGAGCTCTTCAGAACTCTCTGCCGACATTTTGGAGCGCTGGAGAGGACAGGCCGTTCTGTGAGACGTTCGAGGGCTACGCCATATGGTTCAACCACGTTATCAGGATCAAGGACGACAAACTGATTAATGCCAAGTTCCTCTGGACATTTATCACTCGAGGCGCGATGATAATATGTCCTCCTAACAGTGATGGGGTCAACATTATCTTGCCTGTCTGCCTCAGGGAAGGAAAGCTCTCCCGCGACACTGTGACTGCGATCCTTATCCAAGTCCAGACTGTGGAACGCCTTGGATGCACCGTCGAGCAGGTGGCATTTGACTTGATGGATCCACTCCGCGCTAGTCTGTTCAACACAACTTCACAAAAGCCCATTATTCGGATGGTTTTCGCGCTTGCTTCTGGTACACCTGGCGTATTCTTCCCGGCCACGCGCGAGCGTAACAATACCAACTCTGACGGGTTCACCGCTTTCGACGTCTGGTGTGCGGGATTGTCGCCGGACACATTCAATGGCATTGAAAACGATCTGGCCTCATACCAGTTGTTACTTCAACGTTCACTTCATTCTCATGATGCATTTGAGCTGGGGGAGACAAAAGACCGACTTCTGGATGCCATAACTAGGGAGAACAAAGGACGGCAAAGACGGGTAATGGCTGCCTTGACTTTCGGTGTTGATCACCACTGGATTAATGCAGAACAGGAGCCGTATTGACCAGTCAAATGGGGAGAGTACCTATATGTCCGTTACAGTATTGTTACAGTCCTCGAGTTTTAATGTGGAGTGTGCTCGGTACCCGGGTCATGCTGACCCGTTTTGCAATGCATGCCATGGTGTTCCGTTGAGTCCGAGTACGGGTCATAATCCATGAGCACAACACTGATGTATGGCGGGAGACTCTAAGTAACAGCAAGCGAGCGAAATTGAGATTTAGCGAGTGAGAGGTAAGTGGCATAGTAATAGTAGTACAGTACTTATGTGAGATGCTGAGGTTCCCAGAAATGTGCCGCATGTGCTATTGTGGCTTGGGAAATATGGTATCACTGTCAGGGAGGCACATTTGCGAGTAGCAACCGGGAATCCTGAGCGCAAAAGTGAATCGTAGGTGATCCCAGATCGTCGATTGATTGGTGCCGGATTGGATCGTGGGTTTATTTGTGATAGATTGGGGCCCTATTGAGTGAGCGAAAAGACAAATTTTGGAGGTCAAATGCACGGGGGTTGAACGTTGACTTGTTGTCATCGGTGTCATCAGCAAATCGTGGAAATTCTCGCGACACAGGCTCGCCAGATCTGGGGTGCTTGTGCCGCGCCATTACGAGGATGACACGAGGAGGTAACTAAACCATGCTGCATGTAGCAACTCACACCGGTGGTATTTGATCCCCATGCTTCGCAAGATCCTCCAATTTGGTGGTCGTCACAATTAGTACAGATATTGCGAGGCCTCGCAAGTTTAATTACAGTGACTATTAGCCCTAGCTCTAGCTCATGGTTGTCGTCACAGGCCACGGGCCATGTCACGATACTCAAGATAGTATCTATGTGACCGTCCCAGTGTATTGTAAGGTAAAGGGCGCAGGCATACTAGCCTCAGAAACGAGCACGGGCACTGCATACGTGCTGCCTGAGGCAGTGCAACATCAGTTGTCGGCCGATGAGGCTGGGCGGTCGGGTTCGTTTTCCGAGGCTACCGCACGGCGCTACGTTTACGGAAGTCACTCACGAATTCACGATATCAAAGGTCGTAGTGTCCCCTGGTTCCAACCCTTTATAATCGTGCACAACGAGAAATTATTCTCGCTTGAAGTGAGTTCTGTGTTTATGTCTGCTTCTCCCATGTAATAGTGCGAAACAGACTTATTCAACAACGAACTCAGTGATAGACAATCACAGGACATGGCTGCTCCTGGCTGCGTGGATAGATCAAAGTTCAACGGTCAACGGTCAAACATACAATTTCACGTCATGAGTGGGAAGGTGGTAACGTACCCGACCTACACACAGGATACGGAAGCTGGAAAACGCGATTGAGAAGGTAAGACTTGTTTTAGTGAATTTCTTCTCACCGCTTTAGACTCTTTGAAATTTTTTCAACAACCGTTGACCAAGTTGAGCCTGGTTGCATGATGATCGCAATGGGCATTAGACACAGAGCTGATATCCGTTCGTCCTGACACTTTTAAACTCACGACCCTAATTTTATCAGGTACTACCACGATAATGTATGACCCATATGCGCCGCCTTGACTGTCGCTCCATAGAGGGGCAGGTTATCGCCTCAGGGGCCCAATGAAGCTCCGGCCACGGCCATCCTCCGTTAAGGTTGTAAAATTCAACTCCGCTCGCGCTGCTGAAATCTGAGATCATCATTGACGGCTCCTTCACACATCCCATGCTACCTCTACCGATGATAGAGTTAGTTTATTATTTCATGGCAACGTCACACGAAAAAATCTCATCGGGCTCCCTAACATCCTCAAAATGTCTCACCTCGTTCCGCCATCGCCACGTCACCTTCATCGGAGAGCCTACCCGCTCTGAATGGCTTCACGACGAACGAACCACATGAACTTATGATCTGAGGAGGCATCCCAAAACGAATACACCTCTATCTACAAGCAAGGGTTCCTTCCGGTAGCAGTCCTGTATTTCGTTTAAACACCTGCAACATGATTCTTCTGCAACACCTGGTGTGGCGGCGCCTCCCGCGGTTACAAGGACCCGAGACCACCGGGCCTTTCCCGCTCACCAATGGGATCGACAGTGACCCATTCTAGCACAAATCTCGGTCGACTAGCGCACACACGCGCAACGGACAGGTGCGCAATCATTCTCTCGCATGGACCTCATCCTGACCATGCTAACAGTGATGTTGCACAAAGACAAACCGCACAAAGACAAACCGACAGCATACACCCCACGACCTACCCACTAGCGGTCCGGAGGCGTGCGCTTCGTCGTATCTATTATGTCCTGGCAGGCCTCACCATGTGCGTGCAATATAGTTATGTAGTCATGGCAACGATGATCGTGAACGCCGCCGTCCTAGTGGACGACATGGCGATGAGTCCTGCGATGAATTAGTGCCTATCTTAGATGGGGAGTAATTGACCGAGGTGCTCATGAGTCTGCATGTAAGACCTACGCGTCCGGGGACCAGAAAGCCACCCAAGAGTATCAACATCTATGCGTTTTAGGGGGAGAACGAATGGCTTAGTTAGATAGAAGGCACACTCTAAGCAGTTCGTCGAGTTCACATTTTGTTTTGACGATTTCTGTTACTATTGTACCGTACGTAGGGTATTACAGTAGCATGACCATGTTGTGGTGGACCCTTATGCCCGCCTGTTCAGCAACTTTGAATGCCAGATTGGGTTTCCATCACTCGGATAGATCTCACATGCCCTTGCAATCACACTCTCGACTCTACTAACTAGGCCTTACACTCTACGCATGGTGCTCCACCCTCATTTCCAACTAGAGTATCCGGCGATATCTTACAGTAAACAAATGATGGTATGCATATGGTCCATACTACACTCAGAGTTTGAGACATCCTAAATTCCCACCCTGTACTGTCCCCACACAGTGCCTCCGCCGCTACATCCACCAAACTCCCTTAACCACACGCACCATCCTATATCATACAGCGCCCAATCAACATAAGTATTGTGTGACACATGGGTGGGAATACCACCGTAGCATGACCCACCTAGTCATTACACCGCATCATTTTCGGCACCATGCTCCAATAGACACTGCATTATATCGTGGTGTCTTCCTGCTGATGCACCCTGGTATGGCGTGTAGCCTTTCTTGTCCCGCACATGAATACTCGTCGCGCCGCTGTCAAGAAGCAGTTCTACAAGTTCGAGGTATCCTGCCCGTGACGCTATGTGTAACGGTGTTTGGTTGCTGTCATCCAGGGAATTTGGGTCTGCACCAAACAGAAGGAGGACCCGAATGACTTCAAGATGTCCTCGTTGTGATGCGCTATGTAACGGTGTACAGTTACCGTTGTCTCGTGTATTTGCGTCCGCGTGGCCGTACTCGAGAAGCATACGAACAACGCCAAGGTGTCCTTTATGTGCTGGCACCTGCAATGGAGTCCAGCCACCCTTGTCCAAGGCTGCCACGTTTGCACCACCCTCGAGGAGAAGTTTGACCACTTTCGAATGTCCTTGAGATGATGCCTCATGCAGCGGAGTCCAGTCACTGTGATCCCGGGAATTTACATCAATCTTGTGCTTAAGAAGGATGCGAACAAATTCTAGGTGGCCATGTTGCGATGCCTGATGTAATGGGGTGAAGCAATTTGCGTCTCGCGCATCCGCATCCGCACCATGGTTAAGAAGGCACGAGACAACTTGGGAATGGCCATATTGCGACGCCAGATGTAACGGCGTATAGCTGTGTTTGTCCTTCGCATTGGCATCTGCACCACAACTGAGAAGGGATGATACAACTTGGGCATGGCCATATTGCGACGCAAGATGTAACGGCGTATAACGATGTTTGTCATGTACATTTGCCCCCCCGCTACGATCGAGAAGGGACGATACAACTTGCGCATGGCCATATTGCGACGCTCGATGCAATGGGGTATAACCGTCGTCGTCCCGAACATTTGCATGGGCACCGCAGTCGAGAAGGGAAGAGACGATCCATGCGTGGCCATATTGTGATGCATGGTGCAGCGGTGTGCACCTATATTTGTCCTGTGCATTTGCATCTGCACCATGATCGAGAAGGGATAAGACAACTTGTGGATGACCAGATTTTGCTGCTCGATGCAAAGGAGTACAGTTATCGCAGTCCTGAAAATTTGGATCTGCCCCATTGCCGAGAAGAAACCTGGTTAATTCCAGGTAGCCTTCCTGCGATGCACAATGCAACAAGGTTTCAATTCTCTTATCCTGGACCTTCGCATGAGCTTCTGGCTCGGACCCAAGAATTACTTGTGCCTCCCCTACATGTCCACCATCCAATGCCTGAAGCAAAGCAATGCCAATCAGCCTATGTCCGTCCTGGGCTGTGGCAGGCACCCAGCATTGTACAAGCCTGTGTGCGAGGTTCACATGTCTCTTGTCCAAAGCCCAACGAACTGTGGACCACCCGTCCTTGTTCAGGACAGTCGAATCTGCCCCGCGCTCGAGCAAGGCATGCACAAGCTCTACATCGTCCCGGGCATATGTTGGACGCAGTGGAGGTAGATTTACACCTGAAGGGCAGTCTCGGTATCCCAAAGATTACATTGAATGTACAAAAAAAGAACTAACGTCTAGACTTGTCAATAGATCTTGCAAGTTCCACAATCATTTCTAACACATGGTCGGATATCTCACCAGCTCATTTTTTCCTCTAAAAGAAACTGACCTAGAGGCTTCGGCGACGCCTGTCGACCTTAAGATGTTGACGTTTAGCAAACAGGACATAAGAACTGAATGGGATTCACTCACCGCTCATGACTTCTCTCAGGCTCTTCATGAACTCGTAGATGGTATCAATAACCAGTTCTGAGGGTGTACAGGCCTCGTCAACGGTCAACCAGTCTAGCTTGTGGAGCACTGCCTTGACATGATCGCCGCCAACAATTTTTTCCCCGAAATTCTCTGCGCTTGTTGAGTTGAGTATATATCTGAAATAACAGACTCACTCAATTTCCCCTCCTTGATCTGTCTGGTCGCCAAGGCTAGCGTGAAGATCAACTCCATCAATATCTCCACAACGCCTCCAGTGATGGCCTTCGTGGTTTGGACTTTGGTAGAGAAATCAAGGAGTAGCAGCAAGCTACAGATAAATTCAAACAGGTCGATAAGAGAGCCATAGTTCTCGGTAACGTCTAACACCGCCTACACACTTGGATGTTACAGGAATTCAATCATAAGAGCTGTGAACATACATACTGCAAGGAAGGTTCCAATGCTAGTATGTATTGTATTCACTAGTGTGGATGACTGAAAAAAGCGTCACACTTGAAAGCAGGGAAACGCAGAGTTCATCAACCGGTTGCGACATACCAAATTGATAAACTCGCTAATAACCATGGTGGCAGATAGCCGATGAAGAACCTGCACGGTTTGCCTAAGCAATGCTACGATCCTGTTGTTTCCCCCTCCGATATCAGGGAAGGTACACGCTTGCCCTTTAAGTACTTCAGCAATAGATTCAACAGTGTGGCAGTACTCAAGTTGGATGGCAAGTGGATGTCCGAGGAGGTCTAACCCCGTCTGGATTTCGTATTCCTTTAGTGCGGAGCGAAAAAGCGATATGAATGAAGTCGCATCTGGGTAAGGACATTGGCGAGATATATCTGATGCTAGGGGGGCCATTGTCCATGAGAAAGAGATAGTTGCAACTCCATGGGAAATGGCGGAGGATGCTCACGTCTCATCAACTCGCCAAACAAGCTTTGGAAGCCAGACTGATCAAGAGTCTGCAGATCCTGCTTGAACATCTCGCGAATGCAGCGATGAATCCGTTGGCTAGAGCCCTTGCGTTGGTATTTTACGTGGGCCCTCTTCAGCACCGGCCAGCTTGTACTCCTGGGCACTTCGCTCTCCACTATGACGTCAAGCAGTGATCTCAACATTTCTGTGAGACTTGCGGTGTAGGCCATTAACAGACGCTGAGTTCGGCCACTTTGTGCTTTCCGTCAGCGGCTGGATGACAGACTTCTAGAGAAACCCACTCATTCGCCGAGATGTCGTTCGAGAGCAACTCCCGGAAAAAATTTGCCAGGGCGAAGGCCCCGGTTGGTGGCATGGTAGGGTCAATGGCCATGCACGACTTTATGTTCGGGAAGTCCTGGAATATCTGGAGAATACTATCTTTAGGGCTATGAGAATAACTGTCAGATGATATTTAACTCCATTATATCGGAACATACGGGACGCCGCGTGATTGACCCTGTTTCCATGATTCTTCACCGTCCTGGACGAGCAGGAGTATGAGGGTCTTGAACACTTCACTCTTAAGCATCTAACAGAAAACGTTGTTAGAGTATTGCCCTTCACACCACGGGTCTATTTTACGTTTTTATCATCCATGAAGTTCCAGAAGGTTATGAAATCTTGATGGAAGGTTGCAAGGAAATCACGTATTGTACAATCAGAGGGTGCAGGTACATAATCTGAGCTATGGTTAAGTGAGTGACAGAGGACTACTTGAGATAGTACATACATGTCATGCATGCGCTTATCGAGAAGTAAGCAGCGTACATGTCCAATATAAATCAAATGGAATTGAGAGGGCTTACTATTGGAGCCAGGCATCGATTTTGAGATGGAAACACGCACGTAGTGCAATCGCCCATATTGACCATGCAGTAGTACGGCTGATATCCGTGAAATTGTTAAGAAACACGTCACCGGTGATATCGACAAGGTTCGAGAAGCCAGTGCCGTAACCCTGCTGGGCTAAGGAGATCTTAATATTGATCAAAGAACGACTGAGAAATCATACTCGAAACTCTGACAAAAGGGATCCCTTCCATAAGGGCCTTGATCCTCTTCTGGTTCATATAGGATTCGAGTGCCATCTCTGCCTCCTCATTGCACCGCCTATTGAGTTCCTGCAGGCTCATGTACTCGTTATCCTCTCTCAACTCGGCCTTCTTTGTCCTTACTAGCCGGTCATACTTCGTGAAGACGACCACGATAGGAGCTGATTTCAAGAATGTCAATCTGTCACGTCGCAAGCGCACAACTGTAGTAGTGAGGGAACCCACTTTGAGTCCGGCGAGCAATATTCAGTAATGTCTCGCACCCTGATTCAAAGGGCCTGTACCCCCCTGTCGGCGTTTGCTCACACAACCTAGTATCAGTGAGCTCGTCCTGACGGCGCCTCCGAGAGTGTACTCGCCATATAGCGTGAAGCTGGTCTTCGAGGGAGAGGCCCTCCCTGCGCCGCTCCTTTATAAAGTCACACACGATATTCAAGGTTGATGTTCCGAGACCTTTAGAGTCGTGCATGAAGAGGGATTCGCACTCGCTTGAGGAAAATTCTCTGTTTATGTTTGCATTTCCCACATCATATTGCGAAACGTCCTTATCCAACAACCAACTCAGTTAGTGACAGGCAATATCTGGATATGGCTTCTTACCGCGCTCTTGATACGGAGTACGTGATTGATTAGAGATGACTTTCCGACGCCTTCCTGTGTGCATAGATCAACGTTCAACAGTCAATCATACAATTTCATGTTATTAATGGGAAGGTGGTAAACGCACCGGACCGGCACATAGGATACGGAAGCTGGGAAACGCGATTGAGAAGGTACCACTTGTTTTAATGAATTTCTTCTCACCGCTTAACATCCTTCGTGACATTTTCAACGACGGGCCGAGTTGATACTTTTGACATGACGAACGTTAGACGGAACTTTTATCCGTCGGTCCTGACACTCTTAAACGCACGACCCTAATTTTATCAAAGCCTTATCACGATAATATACGGCACATTTGCGCCGATAACGGCCTCATGGCCCAGGCGTGTTGGACCCTTCGGCGTCCACCGTTAGTTCCTTTACGGTAAATGCAACTCCGCTCTGCTAGTGTGCATGGTCACCGATGAATGCCAGTCGATCCCCTCTACAACCCCTTCACGCTTCCACTGCTACCTACACCAAGGACGACGTCAGATTCCCTCATTATGACAAGCTGAGACGAATTCCTTTACTCAGGCCCCCTTGCATTCTCAAAAAGGATCTCTTGCCTCCTGCCACCACCATATCGCCTCTATCGGAACGTCTACCCTCTTCGAACGCCTTCACGATGAAAGAACCGCACGAATTGAGGATGCATCCCGATACAAACATACCCCCATTTACAAGCAAGGTCCTTTGCTGGTAGCAATTTTGTACACAATTCAAACTCCCCCAACATGATTATTTTGCAACACCTGGTGTGGTGACGCCTCCTACGGACACAGCGACTCGAGACCTCTGAGTGTTTGCCGCTCCCCAATAGGATCAACAACAATTCATTCTGGCACAAATCTCGGTTGACTAGCGCACACGCGTGCAACGGACAGGTGTAAGTCATTCTCGCGCATGGACCTCGTGCTGACCTTGCTAGCAGGGATATTTCACAACTCAGACAGCATACACCCCACGATCTACCTACTAACGGACCGTATGCGCGTGATGGACGCCCGGGGATATGCGCTGTAATTCGTCGTGTCTATGCGTCCTGATAGGCTTCACCGCGTGCGTGCAATGTAGTCATGGTGACAATGATCGCAGACGCCGCTTGCTGAGGCCGTTCGAGTGGACTATGGCGATCAGTCCTGCGCTGAGGTTCTGCCTATCTTAGGTGGGGAGTAATTTACTGACGTGCTCGTGAGTCCTCGTGTAAGACTCTCGTGTGGGGGGACCAGAAAGTCTCCCAAGACTTTGGCGAGTGTCAACGTCTGTCCGTTTCTGACTCTTTTGGCTTGAGTCTCAGATTTACCTTCATATTGCCAGTGGACCCTCTCCCCCTCTCGTCAGTTCATGCTCATTGTCACTCCCTCAACGACTTGAACCTGGTTCTTTAGGTACCTCATGTAAATACTAGATTTCTAAATAAAAAGGTTGCAGCATCCTCCGAGTTGGAAAGCGGAACCCTACGCTTGGACAGCAGCTAAGGTCAAAAACCACAATCAGCCACACGTACGCTAGCCTCGATCCTCAAAACCATGGCGCACCTTGCTCTGATGCGAAGGAGAAGTTCTCCTTTGGTTTCTGCTTTTCCAGAGGATCACGCGTCAAGAATGCGTCTGGCGAATGAACAAGGTCAGCGTGCTGGAAATCAAAAGGAGTGAAAATGAACCATTTTCAAGTATACTCCTCAAGGATTGGCTTTTTACAGAATCTCTCAAGGTTTTCATAAACGTCTGCTCGCCTTTTTTTTTCGACATTTACTCGAAATTCGTCGAGACTAGCACGTCGTTCCTTCAAGTTTGGATCATTCTTGAGGGCCTGGTGGACAATGGAATGAACTATAGTCATGGTCATCCAGAGTTCGTCGTCGGATTCGTCGAGCCGTATATGAAGTTCAAGATATTTGCATGCCCACTTCAGGGTTGCATCTGGTATGGAAAGTCTTGAATCTGTTGACGGGAGGGTGCGATGCGTCGGTGTGGTTGGATTTGTACAATAATCAACCAGCCCGTCTACTTGCATGGCTGAATCCTCGTATTTCTGGCTGGAACGGCTCTGGTGGGAGAGAACTTAGTGGATGAGATAAGAGCACGAATTTAAAAAGCTGATACCCCTTAAAAAAAGGCCCCTAGAAGCGGAGCAGCCCGGTACTTTCGCTCACTCTCATATACATAGACCCGAGCAGCCACAACCCCAGGTGCTACAACAAGTAGCGGACGACGGGTTATCTCACTAGATTTGTTAGGGAATTTGAAGATCGCGGGTTTACACAGCCAGGCTCAGAGGAAGATCTCTAGCGTCCTTCAAGAACTATGCGTGCGTACAGGCTCCACCGTCGTTGTGCACGCTGTATCAATACACAATAGGGGTGACGACCGAGGAAAGTACACATAAAATATCGTCAATAACGAATGGTCCCAACCAAGCAAGTTCATTATCAATCCCATCCGACAACAAACGGGCACGGATCCTTTCACAGCTTCGTGTCTCCAGCCGGTTTCAAAGGACGTGAGAACCGCTCGATATCCTGGTACTTGTAGTAGTCCTCTAGGGCCCCAGGATTCGCAACTGTAGAGCTCGGCACGACGCGAATCCCAGAAACGATCTTCTTGACCGCAATCTCGATCTTCTTGCCGTTGATCGTGTACTGCATGGACGCACGCCCCACCCACAAGATCACAATCACCCGTTAGCGTCACTTCCTTAGGCACGGACACGTGCAAGAAAAGTCGGAGAATGTATCATGACTCACCGGGATCTCCTTGACCTCCAATATGTACTCTGGGACATGACGTGCACTAAACGTCGCTCTGATCGCGGCACGGATCGCCTGCTCGAAGGACTGGTTCAGCTTTTGCTCTGGGCGCATCTTGATAAATAGCAAGACGCGCTCGTCCTTGTCCTGTGGTCGACGCTGGCCCACGCAAATCGCGTCGTCGATGCGCGCCGCAAACTCGGACCGCTCGAGCACGCTGTAGATCTCGCCTGAGCCGAAGCGCACACCTGACGGGTTCAGTACCCCGTCGCTGTCAGTAATGGCTACATCAGCACGCGCAAATTAGTGAAGGACGTAATGCTGTATTCGGACCTGCGACCGAAGATGATGTAACCTCTGGTACGAGGGTTCATCGCGATAAAGTCTCCATGGTGCCATACGCCAGGATATGTGTCGTAGTATGCTTTGAGGAAACGGGTCCCACGGGAATCATCACCCCAGAAGCGCAACGGGACTGAGGGATGGGGTCTGGTACAGATGAGCTCTCCTGCCATGCCGCTTTCCGAGATATCTTTCCCCGTCTCGTCAAAGATCCCAACGGCCATACCGAGAACCTTGCCTTGTATTTCTCCCGCGTAGACGGGATGGGTAGGAATGGCAAACACGACTACGTGCCGATGTCACGAAGACGAATGACAGAGGGAAGGAGCAGGCACTCACAACAGCAGCAAATGTCGGTGCCACCGGAACCAGAAGAGATCATCATGCGATCGTTGAACGCACGATGCGTCCATTCAAATTGTGGAGCGGTGAGCACAGCGCCTGTAGAAAAGATCCTGCGCAGTGCTTCAAACTTGCCAACATCCCCTGCAGTTTGTTCAATAGCTTGGCGAAAGGGTGGTACAGGGGAACTTACGTCGTGGGAGGATTCCACGGCCTTGAACCTCAGATAGGAAGCGGGGGCTCGTACCGAAATGTGTAATGCTGTGGGGAACACATGAGTTTCCGTAGCACTGAGGGCGAGGATCTGACAAACTCCTGCTCGTCAACGATTCGTAGATAGGTCTTAGGGTCTGGATAAAATGGTGAACCATCGTAGAGGATGATGCGAGATCCGCATGCCAATCCAGAAAGCATGTAAGGCCACATCATCCAAGCAGTCTGAAGCCTATGAGGTGACTTCGGAGGCGGAGGCATGAGCAGACAGATGTACCGTAGTATATTGGAAATAGGTATCGTCCATCCCCAAGCCAGCGTGGATTGCGAGCTCTTTCTTCGTTTGAATGAGGACGCCCTGAAGAGTCCGTGAGAGGAATAGTTAAGGAGGTTATATTTCCGTACCCCTGCACCGTGGACAATACACTTTGGTGGGCCCGTCGTGCCCGATGAGTAGAGGATATACAATGGCTGATCAAAGGGCAGTTGTTCAAACATAAGGGGGCGGCCATCATCCGATGTGAGGAACGTCGACAGGGTTTTGCTGAGAATGGAAATAATGGATTGTCCCCGATACAACAGTTGTTAGATACCCACCTAAGCGAAACGCTATCAATGACATCTAAGGAGGGTTCAAGACCCGTCTTGATACTAGGAAGTAGTATTACGTGTTGAAGGCCCTTCGAAGAGAGATCGCTGGCGATCTCCTTGACCTTGGGGAGCATGTCGATAGTCTTTCCAGCGTATACTGCCTCGGTTTCCGAGAAAATGAACTTGGGCATTACTTGTCCATAGCGGTCTAGAATACCCTGCAGCGCAATTGAGCAGACTGACTTGCGCCTGCACCTCAAACAGGGATACCTTCACGCCCATGTCTGTTGCAGTACTTGTGAATATACCACCAAGGCACGCTGTGGCGAGAGCGATAGAGACGGATACTATTCTATTGGCAACAATTGCTTGATCGTGTGAGACGAATAAGACGTGTGAGCATCAAACGTGGAATGTACCTGCAACCCTGTCACCTGACTGGAGTCCGTGCATCCTAAGGGCAGCTGCCAGCTTGCGGACTTGCTCTCGCAAGTCACGATACGAATAGGAAGATATATGTCCGGATTCATTGCACTCTGTTATTGCGACCCCGTCATCGGTGCGCCAGAGCAGGTTCTCTGCATAGTTCAAGCGAGCACCTGGGAACCACCGAGGCACTTCTTTGATGTACCCCTCTTCCAAGACCTAAAAGATATAGATGATACCGTCCATAGAGGGCGATGTGAGATGGGGCAGGAAGGAGGGCAAACCTTGCTCGGCGGAACTGACGATATGATACCCAAGAATTCCCAAAGATCATGCCAGAAGGTATAATCCGTCACGGAATACTCGTGCAAACCAAAGTAGTCCACTGTGTCTCATCTCGTCATGGTTATGAAGAGAACTGGACAATGAAATATCGCACTAAGGTGAAGATGATGCTTGCGATTGATCAACCGCCGAAGGGCCTCTAACCTAGTTTCATGGGGGGCAGGGTGTTGGGACAATAACCGAGAAGTGGCAAAGGTATCAAGGGCCATGATGAGGTCGAACGACCCGAGCTCCGGTCTCAATTTGGGGTTAAATAAGGTATATGATACTAGCTAACGCATAGGGTTAGGGTTAATTGATGACGTTAGCAGTTGAGATCACGTGTGTTCCACTCACTGGGGCGGTCTCGGTGCGTGAGCCTCACCTCCAACTCTCATACTCTTCATTCTCAACCACAACTACCACGCGACTTTCGCCTTTTCTCTAATCCATCCTCACAGACCTCCTGTTATGTCGGCAGCGCAAGTACTAGCCTCCAATGGGGCACTTGCACATACTCTCTCGCCACCAAAGCTGGCAATTAATGGCCGATCCCACAACGCCACTTCTGACCGGTTGCAGATAATTAGCGACGAGAAACAGTTCACGTATGTTTCCTGATGATACCGTGGTGGCATGTGGTGATGATATCTCCGCAGGCCCAACTTGAATGACCAAATTTCGTCTTGGGGTCTGCGTGACGCAGGCTTCGACTATAATCTTGTCGCCGTGTTCGGTTCGCAGTCCACGGGCAAAAGTATGCTCTTCTTGAATGTCCCGAAACTCCCCCATCCATTAAGCCAATAGGTACTCTCCTTAATCGATTGTTCGGCACCAACTTCGATATCATGGATGAATCGAAGCGCCAACAGACAACGAAGGGTGAGTAGTAGGCCCTCTTTTCCCTTCTTTGCTACCGCGGCGATCGAAAATAGGGTTTGGGTATATGCCGGAAGCCATGGCAAAGTTTTACCCTTATCCCCGTGATGCCATTCTGAACTATTCAGAGGGCCCATGTTGGGATGCATGCTCATCATCTCTCCCACTTAGGTATTTGGATGTGTCGGGGGCGGGATATGAATGTCCTTGTAATGGACGTAGAGGGTACGGACGGTCGTGAGCGCGGTGAGGACCAGGTACGCCTTGGCACCTCGATAAATTAAATCACCTAAATCACACGTTCCAGGATTTCGAACGCAAATCGGCGTTATTCTCCCTTGCGTCATCAGAAGTTCTTATTGTCAACCTCTGGGAGCACCAAGTTGGTTTGTATCAGGGCGCCAACATGGGCCTCCTAAAGACGGTGTTTGAGGTCAATCTCGGTCTATTCGGGAAGAGGTCGCAAGAAAGGTAAGCTGAGTTTTTATCATTATCTGTCTGCTAACGTTTCATCCTGTAGTACAAATCAACGCACACTGCTTTTATTCGTCATCCGCGACCACATCGGAACGACACCCCTCGCAAATCTCCAAGCGACATTGACTGCTGACTTGCAGCGAATTTGGGATACGCTCTCGAAACCAACTGAACTCCAAGATAGCAAATTGACCGACTACTTCGACCTTTCTTTCACAGCTCTCCCGCACAAGATCCTTGCATCTGAGAGATTTGAATCAGACGTCCGGACGCTGCGTGGTCGGTTCACCGACAAGTCGAGGAATGATTTCGTATTCAAACCAGCGTATCATAAGCGCATCCCCGCCGATGGTGTTGCATTTTATATGGAAGGGATCTGGGTAAGCTGCCAGAATTCTTTGCCGAACTTATCTAAGACAATTGTACATGAAGGAACAAGTTCAAAGCAACAAGGACCTTGACTTACCAACGCAACAGGAGCTCCTTGCGCAATTCCGATGCGATGAAATCTCGTCGAGCGCACTGGCAGAGTTCAACGACCAATCCAAGTCGCAGAAGCGACCGATCGAAGCAGGCAAAGTCATTAACGGGCTCGGAGAGATGATGCGTAATTGGCGGTCACAAGCTCTCTGTTCGTGACCATTTTGAGCTCTGAGCGCGCGAAGAGTTGATGACGTTAACGTTTGGCAGCAAGGTACGATCGCGAAGCGTCGCGGTACCATCAAGCTGTCTACAAGCGAAAGCGTGCCGACCTCATCGGAACTCTCGATTCCACGTTGTCGCCTCTCTTTCTTGGGCAACTCAAGAACTTACATAAAGCCGCACTCGTGTCATTCAAGGCGGAGACGGTCGCGGGTCTCAAAGTGGATGGCTATAACTTCGCAGTCGTTGTCTCTAAAGCACGTGCCGGTGCTGAAGGACGCTTTAGTGACGGTGCGCGGGAGGTTGTCGTTGTTGAAGGGGACGCCGCGTGGCAGTGGGAGGAGGAACTTCGCTTGTTGCGAGATGAAATCCAGTCAGTCGCTGACCAGTTGAGAAAGGATGAGACGAAGAAGATGATCAACGCAATCGAGGTATGCGCTAGGCAATCCAAATGATCCGTGATGATACTGACAGGCTGTTCAGCGTAACTTCAAGAAGCAGATTGCGGAACCCGTAGATATGCAATTAAGCAGGCCAACACCTCGGATCTGGGATAATGTCCTTCGAGTTTATAAGGAAACGCTTGCGAATTCCGAAGATTCATACCTCAGCAAAGCCAGAAGTAGGACCTTCGCTTGACGCTTAACAGTCCATAGGTCCGCTAATCTTTGTTGGCCAGGCTTCGACTGCACGGATGAAGAAAATAACGAGGCACTTGCGACATTGAGGCTACGTGCATGGACAGCCCTACGGGCCAGGATTGACGAGCAAATGGTAGACGCGGCTATCCTCACAAAGCTGCGCACCTACTTCGAGGAACGTTTCCGTTACGATGAGGATGGCGTGCCTCGTGTCTGGAAACCGGACGACGACATCGACACCGCGTTCAAGAAAGCAAAGGACGTCACGCTGGAGTTGATCTCGCTGTATGCGAAGATTGAGCCGCAGGAACCGGAACTCGAGTATGCACCACCCGAAGAAGAGGGTGAGGATGACACGCCCGGTTTGGTCGTGTTCTCTGAGACCAAGGCGCTCGAGCTTGCGGCGCGGTTCCGACGCGAGGCTGATGCGCACTACGTCGAGGCGAAACGGAGCACGGTGGCGGGCTTCGCGCAGATCCCAAAGTGGATGTACGGCGTACTGGTCATCCTTGGGTGGAACGAAGCGATGTTCATCCTCTTCAACCCACTCTACCTTCTCATGGTGGCGATCCTTGCAGCGAGCGCGTGAGTCCCTCTTTTTCCCTCCCTCTGCTCTCTCCTACTCTCCCGGTTATCTCCGGTCAACATTCCATTCCTTCATTCCCGCAACTTTCCGCCCGATCTCACATGTGATGTGTAGATGGATCATAATTCAGCTGAACCTCGCCGGCCCGCTGATGCATGTTGGGGGTTCGATCGCTCTCGAGGTGAGCACATTTTTGGATTACGCGTCGACTAGGGTGTGCCCCGTTCATGTCTGATGGGGTATCTGTTTCTGTTTTGAACGCAGGTGAAACAACAGGCGGAAAAACGCTTGAGGGAACACTTCGCAGAGCCACTCCGTGCACAAGCGCAGGCTGTCATGATTGAGGATGATGACGACGACGACGACAACGGCGCACGGGAACTGCGGCGTCGCATTACCAAGCCGCTCTAATGTCCGACGCAGGACGACTATTCATAGACCACGATCTTTCCCCTTCTCTTTTGATAGACCAGCACGCGATCATAACCTATGTGGGCCCTCTGATTAATTGTGCGTTTGTAATTATGATTGGGATATATATCACGTTTTCCTTTTCTCCCTTTTATACTCGCCTGCAATGTTTCATACAATCCATGCGAAAAGATACAACAACGGCAGTAATAACCACAACGACGATACCATCAAATGTTGATTGTATTGTACACGGTCCGACCGGGAGGCTGCCCTCCACGTTCACCTTGAATGTGATGTAGTGTGATGTGATGTGATGTAACGCGGTATGGAACTGCGCAACCCCGGCGCCAAGAGACACCCGAGAGGAAGAGAAAAAGGGGGTTAGAAAGAATCTAGGGTCTAGGATGCGCCACAGATCGACAGCTCTCGCATCTCCTGCAAGACGCCCTCGACCTGGGCGTCGAGTTGGCCCGCGGCGTAGTCTTCTCGCACGCTGTCGTCGAAATAGCGCTGTACTCCCGATAGCTTCTCATAGCCCTCCTCGGCGAACTTGCACTGCATCCGGATCATCGCCTCGAAGCTCGGATCAAAGTACGGCACCCGCTGCTCGAGCAGCACAGGGAGCTCGCGCACGAGTTGGTCGTTGAGCAGGTCGAAGACCTCCTTCGCCTCGTCAAGTTCTTGTTGTGCCTATGACGTGTGTGGCAATGGTAATGATGATGGTGATGATGATCGCCCGTCAGACGTCGTTCCCCGAGGGGCTGGCGGGAGTGTGGACAAACCTTGGGCAGCTTCGTGGCGTCCTCGCTAGGTTTTTCGGTCATCTTGCGTACTTTACTGCGTGCGGCATCGTAGTCGAGGAGCTAGGGGGGCATCACGCCCACGTGTGTGATCAAGAAGGATCCCAATCACGGTGATGAGTGCGACTCACCTTCTTATTCCGTTTTGAGATGTGCTCATTTATTGTGGGGAAATACGAGTTCATCTTGCCAAGCGGGTCGAGGATGGTCGTGCGATAGGGGGCATCCTGTCAATGTGAAATGAAAATAAAAAAAAGGATAGCATGGTGATGAGCAATCGCGCAATGCTAGGAAAAGAGGACTGGCAACGGACAAGCTCACGGCCAATACCCGTATCGAGCTCTTCGACCGACCGCCTGTATGCATGCGCGGCCATAGCGCTGTCCGAGGTTTTGTCCGAGGCACCATAAAAAGTGTCTATCGTCTCCGCAAGGCGTAACTGTGCAGAAGACATGGCTACGAGCGGACATTAGTGGACAGCTGCGCAGGGGCGATGAGCGGAGACGGAAAAGGTTCGGAAGCCATACCACGCATAGAGTCCAGGTAGGCCTTCCCGTCCTTCTGAAGGATACCGCATTCCTTCTCGAACCTGTTCGCAGTTGTTAGAGTCGGCGCGATAACTTCTTCGGAACCGGGAGAAGGGGGAGGGGACGAATGGATGGATGGACAGAAAAACGCACACTCTGTATTTCGCTTCCTCGGTCGCGAAATCCTGGTCTACTGTACGTTCTATTTGGCCAGTTTTTTGCAGGAGCTAAGGAGAGCAGGGGTATGGTATGTTGGCACATGGGCGAAGACAACGGGTTCCATACGTACGGTGGTCCCTGCTCGATTCATGGACTTTTTGAATCTAAGATGGAGTTCAGGGAGGATCGTGAGATCAGTGTAGATGAGCGCTTACCCCTGCCAGCTCATGTTGATGTCGAAGGGTTTGCAAAGGCGTTCAGAATGGGAGAGGGAGAGGAGGAGGGAGAGGGAGACGAAGGAGTGAGAACAAGTGAAGTTGTGAACGAGTTGGGCCGGAATTACGTAACTTGGGCGTAATGGCCGATGTGACTCGGCAGATTCCGAGGCACGGTAAGCCAGTGGTAAGCCGACCCTCGTGTCCACTCAACTTGCCTTTGTCTGCAATGAAAGTCTTGTCGTTGTCGGCGTTGCGTTAGCGCGGACTACATCCTGTATCCCCGCAGCAGAAGAGCCGCTTTAAGTCGGCCTCTAGATCTCCATGGTCAAGACAACGGGTGTTCTCAGCCCGCAGCAGACACCCAAAAAGCAGTCTCAAGTGCCTCGAGCGTCTCGCTTCTCAGCCAGATTACGTCCTACCATCGTTCGATTAAGCTGAACTGCCTCCTCTGGCGCCTTTGGCATGCATGCTTGCCTTCCAAGACTCTTCCAAGCCCATCTGCATGCTAGTGACTAACTATACTGTTGTCTGTTATGCTCGGACCCGTCCCCATTACGTGCGACCGATATATGATATATATACACTCTCATGGTGCAACTGATCCCCCTTTTCTCCATGTCGGCTGCTTCACACTACTCTTGCCGACGTCCACTCTTTTTCTGCACGACCAACCTCAACCTATTCATGGAGACATTCCCTGACACTGTCGCTCCTTCGCTCTTGTTTATCAGCTCTTTCGTGTCTCTCATTTTGATCACTTTCCAACTCTCTTCGCTCCACAAGTCTCAGTGGACCGTCCATGATGCACAGGGCACTCGACGGCTCCTCGTGCTCTCCATCACGGTCTTGATCATCTTTTTGACTGCTCTCTCCGCTACATTAGGTATCGTTGCCCATCAGGCGTGCCGCACGGGTAACCGCTCGCTTGCCACACGCGCCACCCTCGGCGGCAAAATCATCGTAATAATCCTACAGTTTGGACGTAAGTCCTTGCAGATGTCGTCGTGGAAGACTCATAAACCGTCTCAGTCTCGATATGCATGATGTTTCTTCTTAATTTGAAGGCGCTCGTAGAGCCTATACCCTCGCCATCCATCGACGTCCTCACCTTTGCCAAAGTCAGAATCTTCATAGCAGTGATGTCTTCCCCACTCGTAGCAAGTATGTAATCTCCCTTCTTGATATATAGCAGGCATTTTCCCCCTCATACAAGATGTAATAGATACTGTTCTTTCCATCGTTTTCGCAGCTCTCCAAGAAGACTATCCAGCCGCTCGTTTACCAGCACTTTGCTGGCTTCTCTTTTTTATACCCCTGTCTTGCGTCAGCATCCTCCTTTACCGGTCCATCCGCCGCGCGAAAGAATACTCGATCATCGCGCGTATGTGGCTTGTCCTCGCAGTCGGACATGCCTGTGGCGTCCTGTCCGCCATTTGCGCGCTCGTTGGTAAAGGGGATTTTCAAGCGCCTACCTCCCTTTTCAACGCGTTCTGGATCGCATGCGTAACATTTGCGCTTCACAGTGCGTGTGTGTTCTCATCCCCATGATCTTTAACTTCGCTTACTACCGTGCCCTGACGCAGTTCATTCCATCCTACCCGATCCCTACCCGAATCCCCTCCTTTCAGGACGTATACCCATCGGGCGCGGGGGATCGTCCCCGGCTCGCCCCTGCGCTTTCGTGAATACCCCTCGTCCTATCACTGGCAACGTCTTGCCAGTCCGATCATCTCATCAGCGTGCTACCAGTACCACCACCGTTTCGGCGGAAGACTTCCGTACTCTCCATGATCCGTTTGCGTCACCCGCCTCTCCCCTGACGGCGAAGCCATTCCCTCTGTTCGAGGCCGCGCGCATCGAACAGGCGCGGAAGAAAAGCCTCTCCATTTTGCTGGCCTCGACTCGTCACTCGTCGCCCGCAAAGCTCGTTCAATCGCTCGAGGATCACACGCCTCCGCCCTCGCCGCCGGCTAACGTTCTAGTGCGAGCACCAAGACATGCGAGCTGCAGTGGTGCCTTTGGAGCGTGATTGTTCTGTGTGTGTAGACTACGCGTGTGTGTGCGTGTAAGGTGTGTAGGGTAATGTATGTATGTTGTATGTATGTGGCGGTCCATTGATTAATCCTGTACGCGCATGTTATTCATTTCCCTTTTTATTTTTCTTTCGGAACAAAAAGGAGCTTCCAGCCCCCCCTCAAGTTCAGGTAACACAGCTTGCTTGTCCGACCCGATCATGAAACACTCGCGCATCAAGACATTTTGACGTGTCATCGTTCCCATTCCCTCATTCCTCGCCGGACGATTGTCGCACGGCGCGCACGTTGCGTCCCTGTCCGCAGCCCTAGGGTATGATGAACGCACAGATCTGCCCTACTAGCCTACTAGGGTTATACGCTTGCGCCGGTACCTCCCTCCCCCTCTCTTGCTCCACCCGACAAATATAATCCCCCAAGTTGAAACGATCTCCCAAGTTCTCTCCTCACCCACCCAACCCACCCACCCCGCCAACTCCTCTGACATTTCTCTGCCTATGAAGCCCTCGGCGCACACACTCCGCGGGCCCCCCGCTTCGGGGACCCTGTCCGCCCGGCTGCTCCACACCTTATTCGTGTTCAGCGCGACGAGCCTGATGCTCATCATCGCTATCCTCACCTTCTTCCTCACCATCCTCCTCAAATCCATCATGCCGGCTCCGGCAAAGCCAGCACAGCGGCGACGCTGTGCCGAGCGGCACGTCACATTCCTTGAGCCGAGCATCGTGATTAAGCTCCCGACTCCGCCGCGTACCCCGGCGCGCGTGGATACCCCCACCTCCAACACCCCTTCCACGTCCTCGTCCTCATCTACGGCCACGCTCTCCCTCACCGCGACCCCGCGCGAGCTCGAACCCCCGACGCCAGACGTTGCGGAGGACCCGCTCCGGGCTCTCAGCCGCATATGCGGCTTCCTTGCTGCGAACAACGCGCGCGCGTGGAGACGTGAGGAGCTGGCTGCGACGCCACCGCTTGCGGGGCTCGAGCCGTACCTCGCGGCTGTGCAGGAGGACCTTTCGCGAATCGAGGAGATGGGGGAGGAGGATTCGGGTGAGGAAGGGGACGGCGACGACCATGGGAATTCGGAGGAGAAGGACGCGGAGGAGAAAGAGGGGGCTGTGATGGCTGTAGCTGGAATGGTGCAAGCGGAAGATCGGCAGGACGCGGGTGCGGACGTGAGCGAGGATCCGGAGGCTGGTGCGGGCAAAGTCGCTAGTGCCGGCGCAGGTGCAGGTGTTAGTGCTGACGCACATGACGAGCCGGGTCTTGTCCCTGCCCAAGCCACACACGCAACGCCCCCTCCTCCTCCCCCCTCCCAGTTCCCCACAAAACCCCTGTCCCCAGAGACATCCGCTGCCACCATCCCCACTTCGACACCTCCACCACCTCCAACATCACCAGAGCTCCCCGCACAAAACACCGTCTCTCCCGAGCAAACCGACACGACTCCGAGCACGACAAGACGACCGCCACCGCCTCCACCACCACCAACGACAAACATGACAAAACGACCACCACCGCCACCACCGCCAACAACGACGACGCCAAACTTAGGTCCGCGCAAGCGCAAAGACGCTGTTCTACGCTCGTCGCGCCCAACAACCATCCTAGGTCCCGAAGGTCTGGTATTATCTGCCGCCGCTGGCACCGATGGCGACGATCCGAACAAACCGCCGGCGGGCAACGCCGCGGACGCGGACAAGCTAGCCGACTCGGACGATGCAGCGGTGCGCGCGGCTGCGCTCTTCTCGCGCGTCGCGGACCTCGGCGCAGGCATTTTTGAGGGCACCGTGCGCGAGCGCGGTGCGGCGCTCTGGACTGCGTTTTCACGCGGACGGAGTACGCCGTCCGAGGTGCCCGTTCCTCAGATGCCGCGCACCCGCTTCGCCGCAGACCGCGGATAAAATTCATCACAACAGTCCTCCTCGAGGTTCTCGTGTCCGTCTGCACCCAGTATCTGTATCCTCATGGTTGTTGCGTTGCGCAATTTTTCTGATGGCTTGGCGAGATGAAGTTCTAGGAGATAATTTATCCGGCGAATTCCGATTTTAATTTTTTCGCCTCTAGCTTATACACGTTATGCTGCATATTCTCGTTTAGTTACTGCATACAATATAGTACTTGCTCGATAGACCCGAAATTTTTGAGCTCGTTCAGAAAGACAACTCCACTGACAGGGGAGGGAATGTATCTCCAAGCTAGCAAGCAATCGGTATCGGTTTATGACCCCTCCTCTCCTAGATCATCACGATCGGAGAAGCCACTGTAATGAATACGTCACCAGCCCAGCCATTCTCCTATCATCACACCTGTGCAAACGAAGCACACCGTTCCAGACGCCTAGGGACTGGGGCAGACCCTCTCCAGACCAACGCACAACATACACGCGCACACCAGCTGCCTCCTGATCGTGGCTGCGTGCCGTTCCTTCCCACCAAAGTGGCTGTGTTATGGGAAAGTGAATCAGAGCAGGCAGAGAGGGGCGAACTACCACATATCCCCTGGTTTCGATCAATAGTCAATCTGGTAAGTGGCTGTCTTTTCGCCCGAGGAGCCCGCCCGGCGCAGCTAGGAGAAAGTAGGGGCCCCTGTCGCTGGAATATCGACGGCCCCATAATACGGTTGCGGCGCGTCGCCGTGCCCAGAGTCTTTCGGCATCCTCAACCCTTGTGACGATCGGCTGGGAATGGAGAATGATGGGGGATGGGGCGCAACACATTGTGGCCAACCCCTCCACCCAGTAGTGATACTGTATTAGTGATCTATCCTGTCCCCATGTTGAGGAAGATTCGGTGCCAGTAAATATCCTGTGAAAATGGGAGGGGGGATCGGGTATGGCTTTTTTCTTCACCTTGCCTTTTCGCGTAACGTCTTGGGTAGGGGGCGAGGGCTGCACCGCGTCGCCCTTCTCTATCGTCCCTTGAAATCCTTGAAGGGGTGAAAAACGTTCAAAAAATGAAGCAACCAGCAGAACTTGGGCCTTTTATGTTTGTTCTCATTGTTGAAGAGGAGAATACGATGGAAACGCATGCCGGGGCCAGATCTCGAAGGTGACAAGGTTTGCCAGAGCAGAGAAAAGAGACCAAAAAGAGCTAGCGACACGAGCGTAGTACTCCCTCAAGACAACAAGACCGAAGAGGGCCAATCACCTCATCCCTAGCCGTCCTTGTTGAATGTTGACAATACTGTACTAGTACGTTGACCTGTCATCGCATCGCCGCATATGAAGCACTTTGTTGTTCCACTTGTTGAAAATGGTTACATAATCTTTAGCTTTTCCCATGAGAAGTGGAGTTGGTGACTCAGAGTGGAGCAAATCACGTGTACAATTGTTGCGCGCCAACTCGCAGTAGCGTGTACTGTAACGTCTAACGTCAAACGGTAACTTCGAACAATACTGTAAGGACGTCGCACTGGCATGGATTCCCCGCATAGGGGTTCTCTTGTAGAAATCCCGAAGCCTGAGTTATCAAAGTAAAAAACAAAAAGAAGCGAAGAGTGGTCGCGACGCGGTTTATTGGTACCATGTGCAGGTACTGTAAGTACACGCTTCGCAAGTTCGCACTAGTACTGGTATGAAGGAATCCGAGACGCAGAGCGAAGCGAAGGCGGCGGGTCGACAGGGAGACGCGTGATGCGAAGGACTGGGGGTTCTCAATTACTCGTTACTGGTAAATGCAAGTGGTACGGCCTGAGACTTGCGAGCAAGCTCGCTACCTGTCTTGTGGCGCTGCGTCGCCGCTTGACTTCGCATCCGTTGGAGATTGGAGATCATATAGTATACACAGTAATAGCACATCACGCCGGAATTATCCACCTCAGCGGGGGTATAAAGGACAGCCTCTAGTACGCAGGATGCTCACTACAGTCCTATATCCGAAGCAACGAGAAATGAGCATTAATATTATAATGACGACAGCGGGTGGAGTGAGTGAGAATCAGAGCCAAGTGTGATGCGTCATATACGCGTCATATATCGATCGTGTTTCAGGACCGTTTGGCGACAGCGATTCTCACGGCGTCTATTCTTGGAGGAGGGGCATATGGAAGGAAGAGAATGTAGTTCCCGTTACTGTACAATAACCCGCATGGAAACAAAGAAATCACAAGGACAAGAAAAGCTGGGGATCATTACATTACCAATAGATGAATAAGGGGTCGAAAATAAAACCGGCCGATTAAAATAAGCGAAACGCAGGCATGTGAATGAACGTCAAGCGCCATCAGAAAACAATGAATGCCTGAAAAGTGGATTTTGCTCTACAATATTCTCAATCTCCCACTCCACTGTATCATACAGCGGAGATAGGCGATGACGGTGCCGGTGCCGTGCAATAGCTATGGAGTATTGCATAAAAAAGATTTTCAAGTCGACAGTACTACTGTAGTGCGGAGATAATGGGTCGCTCGTGAAGAGAGATGGGGATACCGTAAACTATTGTTCCGTGCAAATTTTCACACTGCTTAGGTACAAGTAAATATCTATGGATGACCCAGCTGCTTGGAGAGGAGAAAATCAGATTCCTTTGCCTTTGGTTGCTTGAATAAAGGTACAGTTGACTCACCGAATAACAAGCCAATACACCTTTTTGGATTTCTTGAGTGGGTATAACTGATAACCAATACCATTTCTTGGGGTGGATAACTGATCAATTATGTGACCATATCTCCAATTTAGGCATTACTGTATTATATAATTATGGTTACCAACTATTCCAATTCCCATCAAGCCTGAGGTTACACACAAAGCTCTTGCAGCAGCAATGTCACACCAGAAACATGCATAGGAATATCAACCATCCTTTGCCTTGTAAATTGGAGGCAGTTCTGCACACATTTGGGCAGATGACACTCACAGAGAGGTTATGAAAGAGACAAAAATGTCCTCATATTTTACTCTTAAATAGTCTTAATTTGTCATAATATTTTATCGGCCTGGAAAACTGATAGCCCAGGCCAAGTCTAAGGCGGCATTGCCACCACTGCCGAGAGCGTTGTCTAAAAGCTCAAACCGAATTGCCTCGCTTCAAGAAAGCGGCTTCCCTGGACCCAATGACATTAGAGACCCAATAACTTATGTGCTAGGTGGAAGAAATCGTGTATAGTGCGACAACGACACCAAATGTAAGCTCCTACTGAGAAATAGCCCTCGGAGAGCACAAAGCAATACCGGGGATATCGCTCAGTGGGGGCGGGGATATATTGTAAGGGGGTATTGTCATGTGTGTGGTGGCATTGGCTTCTGCATAGAGATGTACATCTAACGTAGTCGTTTGCTGCGTGTGGATGAGGTCTAAAGGCGTCGATAATCTATCTGTGTGATACAGTCAGCGAAGCACGGTGGGTACGTCACCGGCGACCCCTTCTAGGCTTCCTTTTGCCAGCAGGAACGCCACCGGCATCGACAATGAGTGTCTTCAGCTTCCCATCTGTGTTGAGTTCCCGAATTGTATCGATAGATCCGACGGGCGAACCCCCGATCAGAAGAATTGGAAGCTCGGTTGCATTAGTGAGGCGAAAGAGGACCGGGGTGAGAACCTCCGCATCGGCTAGAGCGATGTTCGCAATTTTTAGTCAGCAGATAGAAGAGATTGCGGCACAGTGCTAGATGCTAACCTCGTTGGTCGACGTCAAAGATAGTCGGAGGTGGTTTAAGATCCATGGCGTTTAAGATGGCCTTGATTTCACGTGAAACCGCCGAATGCAACTGGTGTGAGAGGTTAAGGAACACAAAGACACGCGCGCTGAAAGTTGGAGGCGTCCGTACCTTGGCAAACAAAACCACGGGGTTGCCTAGCCATACATCGATGACGAGGTTATCGACCTCCTTCTCCGCCTCGGGACTTCGCGTGTCAAAATCCAAAACGAGCTGCGGGTCGATCGGTTTGTCGGGGACTACGTTCGGGGGGATGACGTTCTGCGGGAGCGCAACCATGAACGCGGTGAGGGCTCCAAGTTCCTGCTCAGGCGAGAGTGACACGTCCTGCCTCAAGAGTGCGGTATGAGACGGTCGGGATATCCCCCGTAAGTTGGGCGCAAACTTTCGCCAGGAGTCGTCGAGGCGATTGAGCTTGGAACGGTACGGATGAAGGGGATGGCTGGGGGAGAGGACAGGCGGGGAGACAAGGCAGACGTAGGACGTGAGGATGATGAGGGAGAAAAGACAGAGGAAAGTCGCCCTTAGGCGAGATTTTCGCGGGCGTAAAAGGTCGATGAGGTGGAGAAGAAGGGTCTTATTAGAAGACGCGGAAGCCGTGCCATGGGCATTGGGGGTATAGTGGCCCATGGCGAGGGGAATGCCAGAGAGGCTATTAACGTGACGTTGGGAAGCAGTCCTACGATGCATTGGAGAGAGAGCGGTTATATAAAAAAGAGTGACGGGTGAGAAGGAAGGGAGAGAGTCGAGCTGAGAAGGACGGAAAGAAGTCAGTGGTGCGGGACCAAGGAGGAGCAGACAAGAAAAAAGGATTCCCCATGACCCCCATCCGAATTCATTCATATTCTCGCGCGCGCTACTCCCAGCGCCTCTGTTGTAATCACCTTCATTTCCTCTTGTCTTCCAACTTCCCTCGACTCCATCGCCATCTCTCATGCTACATGACATATACCATCTTAACACCCATTCATATCCGTTGCGTTGAAGCAACCGATAAAGATTATCGCATCGCAATCCCCCAAAAAAACTTCAGGAAAATAGACCCCGACTCGGGGTTTCTCTTCGCTTTTTGACTTTTTTGGCTTTATTTCCACGCCACGCGCGCGCATGGTTCATCTTTTTTAGTTCTAAACTTTTTGACGCCACCATTGGTTGTTAGCATCAACGCGCGTGTACCCACCAACGAATTTAAAAGTCCGGGCTGCGTGATGGGCGTGGATGGGTGCGGAATGGACCGAGTACGTACAGCGCTCCACCCCGCCTGTACCCGGGTGTGTGGAACTCGCCTTTTTTGCCGCTCGGGATCAACACACGTCGGCCGCAGTGAAGGCTCGCTCTCGGTTTTCGTCTCGGTCGGTTCTCGGGTCATCCAGGCCGACGGGCTTCGTCGTTCTTCGGAAGTCAATGGGAGGGACCTGGGCGGGCCTCGAGGTTGTTTCCCTTCCCTGTTCTGTTGATACTTATTTTGCTTTTGATGCGACCGAGACGGAACTACCGGATCCCACATGCTGTAAGTACAATATAGTATGAGGGTCCCGGCGTACGAATTGATGAGATGCGGAGTGCTGCTAAAGCCGAACCAAAAAAGCTTCGGCCTTTGGTGGGCTGGAAATCCGGCACAGTACAGTTCTGGTACTTACTGTTCAGTACGGTAGGGTGCGTCCCGTGTTCGTTAATGATCATTAATGATCGGGTGATAAGACTACGGTTCGCGTGAGTTGGCTTGCCTACGAACAGCGGTCATAGCGCGAGAAAGATGAGTGATAGGTGACGTTTTCGGCAAATAATATCGAGTGGCGGCAATATTTCGTTGGAATGCACCTCGTAGTACATATTCATCAACTGAAGTGTGGACTTACCGGGCAGCCGCGGGCTAGCTTTGACGTACAGTACGTGCGTGAAACTTTTTTGAGGCTTCACGGTAGGACCGCACCGTACACATACGATCTCACCGGTGTCACACTTGCAGGCATCGACAGCTCCCTCATAACCAGGAAATGGAACACTGATGACCCCGCTTTCCAAGAAAGCCTAGCCCCTCGGGTCAGACATTGATGATTGATACGGTATCATGACTGGCATACACTACATGGGACAGGCACAGGGCAGAAGATAAGGACCTCAACTACTGTAATTCGCACAACTGTCTATAAATATAGTAGCCCTTCGACGTAGGGCGAGTGTCAGCTGCCACTTTCGATGGATACGCGAGGTACGACCAAACAGCAAGTCCCTCAATACGTTTCGAATTTCGTAGTCCCAGGGGTGTGCATACGACGTGCTGGTAGTGTGCAGAATCTTGAAGGAATGACCCAGCTTGTGTGAAAGCAGTGTGAAAAGTCTCGAACACGAGGGTGCAGCGCTACCAGAGTGGCCCATGCGGAAAATAGTGGTTCCTTTTCCGGAAACGCGTGGCGTCCCTGAGCGGCAATCCCATGATATAATCAGCGAATTTGTATAATCGGCGATCTGTCATTGTCATTTGCGACCTCTCGTCAACCGCGATCAACGCTCGTCGTTATCCCGACTTTGGGGAACTTGGACTCCGTGGGGCACCCATTTTTTCTCATTTATGTACAATGTGGCCTCCGCGAGGGCGCGCAGAGTCAAGGTGAGTGAGCATATGCATTGACTACTAGGTGGAGCCTTCAGCTCAGCGCGGAGATTGAAGGGTCAACTAGCACGTCGTAATACAAAAGGCGTGCTCCGTCATGAAAATGGACGTCTGACACTGTATCATTCAATACAGCAGTATGTGGAACAGTGGAGCCTGCCTTTGCAGGCGAAGCATTTCTCCCAAAGTAAGAAATGTTGTGCCGGTTCCGACGTGCAGATGCAGCATGTGTCCTAGAGTGTTGTACTCGCTCAATGAGCTCCGCTCACCCTTCTCCAACAATTGGTGTCGACTGAGGAGAATGAGCGTACTTATAATTACGGGGTCCGGCCCGAATGTCTTGGCAGGTCCCTGAAAGGCCCTTCATCTCGGTGTTTTATGTCAATCTGTTCCTCGGCCATTCCTACATCAGCCTCGATACAGCGTTGTCAGTTGTCCCCGGCTCGGAGAAAGGTCAACGTCACTTGTCAGTTGTCAACCCAGGAACCTGGTGAGCTCAGGATCGTATCATATCCCATAGTAGCCCGAGGGGAACGCCGAGAGCAGAAAACGCAGCCAGGCCCTCCAAGTTTGACAATAAGAGGTGGGTGAGTTTTCATAAATCTGTGATTTTTGACGTACAACTATCGTCAGTATGCCCCCAGTGGCACGTAAGGTCTATGTCAGGGCGGTCTGGGTGTCATGGTGTCACGATGCCCTCGAATTGTACAGAGGGATCCATACAAGTTTGCCACTAAAAGACGGAGAACAGAAAACGCACCCGCCCGCGTGTCTAGTTCCAAAAATGTCGCTGTTATGCACACGTGTGTGCGTGCGTGGAATCCATACTTGTCGTGCCGTCTTGCTACCCCGTCCGTCAATGTTGTTTAACGCCTAACGTCCACAAGTGGCAGGACCGCGATGTTGCGCAGCTCATGATCATTTTCCTTGTCCGCCTCGAACGCGGGATATCGCGTCCATCGTGTCCCCACTTGGCATTTACGGTTATGGCCGCTGCCTCTCGCAACAGCACCTGGATGTCTTCAAATGTCGTGAATGACCTCCCTTTGAAATCGGCCCATTATCCCCGAGTCGAGGATGGACGGTCAACAGCCGCCGCTCGCCGCTCGTCTTTGATATGCGCGTAGTCCGCCCGACTTCTCCAGCGACTTTTACCACACCGTCCATACAGTAGCCGAAACGGATGCAAAAGACAGATGAGCGCGAAGAGAAGCAGCTAAGCGCACTTTATGCGGAAGTCAGAGTAGATGACGATGATGACGATAGTATGAAGCAAAAATCCCCCCGTTTCATGACAGATGCGATTTCTTCATCACCATATGACCTGCCAGAGGAACTCCATAGCGACATCAACGGTTCACTGAAGGCAAGCTGGCATCTTACGAGAGTTACGGGAATCAGTTCATCCTCCGCAGTAAATTCGGTTTCACGTATGAGTCGATATGGGATGTGTGGTGTAGCCCCGCAAGCGTGAGATTCGCCTGTCCCTTGTCGTCCGGCGTAGAACTCGAACATCCCGATGGAGGAAGAAGAAATAATGATGATACGCGAGCTGGCCATCCATAACCCAGAGAGGCCACTGCTTGCAAAGTCCCGAGTCATTTTAAAGTACGTATTGTACACACACTTTCGGCGTGCCCGGTATGTGAAGGGAGGTATCGAAAGTTGCCAAAGAGGTTTTGAAGAGAAAGAGGTAACGCTGTTCGAGGTTAGAGGAGGAGAGGGAGGGACGAGAGTGGGACGACCAACACGTTGGTGGGAAGAGAAGCTGCCCACCCAGTATGTAGAAGAGATACCCAAAATGAGAACCTTCAAAGGGCACACTAGAGCCGACCAGCGCTGTTCGCAGACCAGAACGTCGATGTTGTCCTAACCACAACTCAGCACGGTTCTCGACCGTCCCGCAACTACTATGCAATGTGATAGCAGCAGATTGAAATAACGCATGGACACGGCGCCACACCATTCAATCCATCTATCATTGTCAGTAGGCACCCAGATGTTGGGAGCCTTTGCATCAGAAACAAAAAGAATAGAAAGTGCGAAGCATTCTTGGCTTGCTCGATTTGAATGTTTGATTTTTTTGGGGGCCCCTTCCTCTCGATTATCAAGACGATGACGAGGCGCCTCAACAGAGAGAGTATTTAGACGAAGACAAAGTGAATGGCGCAGAATCCCGAGTCAATTGATTCGCTACACACACCTCGTTGATGTTTATACAGTACTGTACATCACGCCGCCGCGCTAAAAGGCTAAAAGAAGTGTGGAACGGCTTTCAATGTATGCAATGTCGGCTGTCGTTGTAAGAATACGTCAATATCATAGAACCCGCCACTTCAATTGCTTGATTCATACGCCGTTGGGGGTTGAATGTTGAAGTTGCGAAGGGGGAGCGCAGTGGATTGCGTGTCCGGTTGTGCGAATGTCAACACGAAGCTAGGTCGTCGCCGCACTGCTTTGCTGTCTCTGTCTCGCATCATCGGCTGCGTGTTCAAGTACTGTACAGCGCCGCGGCCGACCGAAGCGACTTGTCAGTTGCGCCCACACCCATCAAACTTCCAAAACGAGAATTCAATTCTTACTTATATCTCCCCAAAAGTTACTCATCAACATCGAAGACGAAGACGACGCCGCGCTCGAACTGAACCAGAATTTATGCAACAACAACCGCCACCGGACCCATCCATATTCCGCCGATACGTTCACGTACGCCCCCGCCCTTCTCTCGATCTATGACAGTCCAAGCCCGCCGAGATGGGTTCGCAGTAGTACCCACCTGAGACACTTGCTTGTCCGCAGGACCGATACGCTCCTCTAAAAGCCCAATTTCCCTCTCTCGGCCGCCGCGCACTGCTCCTCCGCGTCGCAGGCGAATTCTGGGCACTCGACGCGCATTCGTGGGCCGCGCTCGTCCTCCTCAACTCTTCTCAGAATCAGCCTACGTCCACCAGCGGTGCTCGCCCCGTAAGCAAAACAGATACACCGCTTCACGCACACAGACACATCTCTCATACGCTACACAGGCAGGCGAGGAGGACAATGCCGATGAGGATGATGATGAGGATGACGAGGAAGTGGCTCCGCCCGGTATCGTCTTGCGTACGGACTACGGCGCAGGCTCAGACGAAGCGTGGGCTACGTTCTGCGCTGCACTGCGCGACGCGGAGCGCGAGTTTCTCGCGGACCAGGAGGTTCCTGCCTCCACGCCCGACCCCGATGGAGATGTAGCGATGGACACTACCTCTGTGCCGTGTTTCCCACCCGCAGGGGGCACGGGTAATTCAGGGGAAGTCGGCGACGACGGGGAGGAAGAAGATGCAGAAGAGCAAGAGGGAGAGGGAGAAGGAGCCCAAAGCGAAGAGCTCGCGCTCTTCTCTCTTGTCTCTGACTCGACGCGGTTCGATGGAATATCGAATTTACGCGCTCTGCGGCTCCTCTTCGATGTCTCAGTTCGTGTCGCACCCTCTTCCTCGTCTTCCTCCCCCGATTCCGCACACCACCACCACCACCACCACCAACAACAAAAACAGCAGAAACAGCATCAACATCGGCTGACGTGCCAACGCGGTCTACAAGAGACGTACGAGACGTGCGGCCGCACACTCTGGATCTTCGACGCGCGATCCCGCATCGACAATTGTGCGCGGCTCATCAGCGAAGCAGGCGACGTAGCCACGTCAGTCATCATCACTGCCGTTCCCACCTTTCCCTTCCCCTTCTCCTTCTCTGTATCTGATTAATAAAACAAATCGTATAGGGGAGATAGTTGGCGTGCGCGCGTCACGCACATGGCCGAGCTGCAGGCGAACCTTGCCGCCCGCGCGCTTCGCATCGATTTCGGTGGGCTGGATCGGTGGGATTATGCTGAGCGACAGCGGAATATGCGCGAGGCGGACGCGGGATATGCTGCTACCCTCTCAGAGATGAAATGATCGTTTTCTCTGCCTTAGTCATTGACGAATTGCTCTGCTCACGCAGTGGTGGGATACTGCTATGCCGAGCGAAGCTCTTATTCAACTTGTTCGCTTGTCGCTGTGTCCTTGCTAGCATCGTGCGACACAACAAGTACCGATGACATGTTCAGTCATCTCGTCGGTCCGCGAGGATTAAAGCCTGAACCTAGCACATTCTCAAAATCAACCTCATACAATTCCCATTATACAGCATTCCCGGGAACCACAAGGGCTCATTTTGCGTTTGCATGTTAAGAGATACAAACAGAAATGATAACAGGATAACAGGATCAATCGACTACCCCCTCGTACTACACCTAATATACCCGTTACGATGACACGGTCCAGACGCGCACCAAGTTGTCCGTGAAACCACCAAAGAGGGTCTGGCCATCTGCGGACCAGGCGATGGACACACATTCAGGCTCGCGTGAGTTGGCGCCAACGTCGACAAAGTCAGGCTTGAGCTCATCCACGATCGACCTGTCCGAGTCAATGATAGGTCAGGATGGAAGAGGCGTCACATACTTGGATTCAAGGTCAAAGATCTTGACGCAGGATGCGGTGGCGGCACACAACCAGTATCGGTTAGGAGAGAAAACGAGGGCGTTGACAATATCTCCTGCTTCGAGAGAGTAGAGGTGCTTGCCCTCATTAAGGTCCCAGAGCATGGTAATACCGTCTTTACCACCCGAAGCCGCGAGTGAGCCATCGGGGGAGACGGAAACGGTATTGATGTAGCCCGTGTGTCCATAGTGGTTGGTCTTCAGCTTGAACTTTGAGAGTTCCCAGACCTGCAAAGTGTAGTGAGTATATCATGGCAAGAGAGGGTTTATGTATGATAGACAGGTCAGAGATCTTGGTGATATATCATAGTCTCATTGGGTTTTGGCCCTCTGAAGTAGCAAATATATATTCTAACATCATACCCAAAACGAGGACGTAGGAATCTACTGCCTGAAAAAAAGGTACGCACCTTTACGACTTTATCCCAACCGCACGAGACGATGACAGGGTTCATCACATTGGGGCTGAAGCGCACGCACGACACCCTACAAGGCCATTAAATACTCTAAAAGCTCGTTTTCGAGGCGGGTGTAGCGTACCACTCGGTGTGACCATCCTCTTTGATGTCGTACTTACACTCTCCAAGCGTGTTCCAGAGTTTGATCGTCCTGTCGCGTGAACCAGATACGATCTGTCGGTTGTCTGCGCTGAAGCTGACAGAGAGGACATCGGATGTATGGCCAACGAATCTGCGCGTAGTTTGACCAGTGTTGAGGTCCCAAAGGCGGAGCGTATGGTCCCAAGAGGACGAAAGGGCGAACTGGCCGTCAGAGGAGATGACAACGTCCGAAACAAAATGATTGTGGCCACGGAGAATGCGTTTGGGGTAGCCATATGAATCCTCATCACGGGTGAGTTGCCACACGATGATTGTCTTGTCTAGGCAAAAGGAGAGGGTATATTTAAATGGAACGATATTTAATTGAAGAGACACATACCTCGTGAAGCGGTGAGGATGACATCGAGAGTTTCTGAGGAAGTTGCGATAGCTGTGACCCAGCCTGAGTGACCGGTCAGGGATCCCAAGAAACGAAGAGATTCAGCCATCGTTATTCTAGAGAGTTGGTTATCGACACGGCGTACGACCGCCTTTGTTGCCTCGTTCGTTGGATTTCCAGAAAAGTGTGTGTGACGATGACAGCCACAATTACATAACCTGTACAGTTTATTCCCACACAGACTAATCGAGATCCAGCGCGTTCCTTAGCCTATATCCATTCCCTGAGTACTCAATCACCACGCCAGTCTTTCTCTCATGAATCTCGTGCGAGACTGGCTACTCAGCTGACGGACCATCCATCCTGGATATTCAGGCAAGAGACGGATCTCACCTGAACGAGATCGGAAGACGGCCCGATTTATCTCCGTTCTTCTTTTCAACGTCGTCACAACGACCATTGCACTGATTGTAATACTTACAACGATAGACCATTGAAATGTCTCAGAGACAGAACAGAACACCTGTCATCAGTATGAACTCCTCCCGCTGATGGTCAATTTCGACTTACAACGTCTATCGCTTTCCTTGCAGTTGACACGGATCCAGGTGTCGATGATACCATCGCAATGTAATCTTCATCTTCCACCCTTGCAAGGACTTGCACTTATTGAATGAGATGATAGCCTCCTAGCGCTTGCGTCCCCAGAGATAGAGATCATTGCGTTCATAGCGTCATTTGGTGTGTGACTTAGGCATGGTTTTCATACCGACTGTCGTCTTACATTCGGGTATAGGTAATACGGACAGAGATGCTTGCTAGTGCGCCCATCGTTCACTCCCGTGTACTACACTAACTCATTCCTTTTTAGCCTCAACATCTTCCGAATCTACCAAGAAGTGGGGCGACACATCGATAAACACCCAGAGTCGCGGGACCTCTTTCCAAACTACTCTTCGGAGCGAATGCCTCTATTACTCAAAGGTCCCGCAGGCCCTCTAAGTGGCCAGGTACATAATGCAGCCTATTTTCATGGCCGGTACGCGTATAATCGCTTAGTAAGTGTGATCCAAGTATTGAGATACTCAGCGATGGCCTGGGTGAAATTACCGACACACACCCGGAACTGAATCTTCCGCCAAATTTCCTTTCAACTGGACATCACCCACTTCTTGAGATCAGTAATCGTCCGGCTTACGAAGCCGCGCTTGACCTCCTGCGAGAGCAACCAGCACGCTCAGTAACGTATATCGCCCTGGGCCCATTGACTAACCTTGCGCAGATGTTGCGTACAGATGGAGCATGCGTACGTGAGCGTATTGGTCGTGTCGTAATCATGGGAGGCGCAATCGATGTCCCCGGGAATGCGACGCCATCTGCTGAATGTGCCTGTCCTTATTTTTTCATGGCTTGGGAGTCTTGCTGATGTTATGTTGGGTCATGCTCAGTCAATTTCCTTACCGATCCATACGCGGTCCACGAGGTGCTGATATCCCCGGCCATGCGGGTGCCACCCGCTCGCGTGCTTCTCCTCCCACTTGATATCACCAGCCTCCACGCCCTTCCCTTCTCCAGCTATATTGGGCATATCGACCCTTCGTTTGCAGCAGACCAGCCATCTGTGTCTACAGGCAAGACACCTCTTGCTCACTTTACTAGTGCGTTTCTTCGACGTACCCGTGGAATTATGCGCGCATCTGGCCGGGATGCGCTAGAGCTTCATGATATCGTCGCTGTTTGGGCTGCGATCGCGCATCCACCTGCATTGGAAGAGCCCGCATCTGGATGGACTTTCCGTCGTCGCTCGTTCCAGATAGAACGGTATGTCCTACTTCACACATTAACATGACACACTCAACAGGTCAACATTGGATACCCAGGATTGGCGAGCTCACAAGCGGCATGTGCATAGTTGACAGGCGCAACGACCAGGGTGCATATGCGCCGGGTTCGAACCGCGTACGTGTGCAAGCGGAACTGAAGAGGCGCATGGCAGCTGGCACTGCAGACCCTGATAGCTTTGGCGTACTTGAGTCTGTGGCAGTGCCTGCGCTCGTTGAAGTGGAAGACAAACCGTCACATCGGAATGAGGATGAGCAGGAGGGTATACCCGTGGTCGAAGGCACGCCTGGTGTAGAGGCGCTTCTCCAGGTCATGATGAAACGGATATGGCACGTTGAGGTTGACAAAGCGAGCCTCGCTGCGGAGCAATCGCTCGTGTGATGGTAACTAGCGAATTACCTTGCTGCCTGCGTACTCTAATTGGTTGCATCCCTTTCTAAAGCACTAGATTCGATATTTTATATGGGGAAGGCAGAAGTCAGAAGTCAGTCGATATCAACCTAATTCTTGCAGTGTTCTACTTTTCAATGCCGACTTTAATGTACAAACATGAACCACGATAAACTCCAATATCTGAGCTAATCGCTGTCGCAATCACTCACGTTCTAGGCGCAATGATGTCAACCACCTTCGTGGGGTTCCACTCCGGGAACAGCCCATTATCAGGTTCGCCTACCAGCCCATCCGTGGCCCAGATGACGTGAAAGTATGCGTCAAAGTCGTACCCATTCTCCGCAACCCTTGCGCGCAGCGAGTCAAGCGTGCGGTACGTCACGTCGAGCTTCTTGCCTGTACGTTCCTCGTAGCCCCGGAATATCTCGTTGAATGACTGTGGCGGTGTCTTTCGGTAAACATCCGTTGGCGAATCTGAGAAAGGCGAAAACATACTGCACGATCGCCCTCGAGGCGGAGGACCTGATTTTGCAACCGTGATGCAGGGCAATGGACGAGGACGTGCGCGAGGAACCGAGCGATATCTTTACGAGCGGTCCAGGAGATCGGCGCGTTGCCATCGCCCCCAACTGCGACCTTTCCGCTTGTCACGTCCAGGCTCACTATCCTATGTTCGAAAGCTGATCAGCCCCTCATCTTCTGGAGCGAAATGTTAAGGGGACATACTCGTCCCATGAGAAATCGGCGAAAGGACCGTTGTAGACGAGCAACAACGGGGGGCCAACTTCGCGCAGTTTAGGATGTAATGCGCTCTTGGCAGCGAGAAAGCCTGGCAGATTCTCCGTCGGCCCACCAAACTCGCTCGGCACGAAGACGCTTGCACCCGCGGCCTTGGCAGCCTGTGCGATGGGCACCTGCACGTCGATGGCCAACAAGCTGATCGAGGAGATGACAACGTCCGCTCCAGCGAGTACGGTGGTGAGAGCCGGCACGTCGGTGTATTCGGCGGATGCGATGTGTACACCACGGGCAGCGAAGGTCTTGTTTTGCTCCTTGTCATGGGAGCCCTACATTGTGGACTTTTTAGTTATCCCTTCCCTGGTGGCGGACCGAAAGGCGATACGGGAGCCAGGATGAGGGAACGATGGGACTTACAGGTCGTGAGACGATGGTGATATCGTCAATTGCTCCTGCAGCTTTCTGCTTGAGAAGTTCCTCGGCAATAAAGTTGCCAACCCTGCCAGCGCCTACGATCGCGAACCTTCTGAAGTTGGACATGATACAGGTTGTGGATGGATGAAGGAGGTATTAAGAAAGGGACACCCGAAGTGAGGATGTGGGTGGTATTTATACAGAAGGCCATGGGTGGACGTATGTCTGATGCAATATGTGCTCGTCAAGACGCGATGCACTAACCTCCGATGACTGACTACTACAAACTGGCCGTATTTGGGTATCGGGGGCGCCAAAGCTGATTAGACCCGAACGGAACGGCAAATAATCAGCGATTCCTGCGGATCGGGGTCTCGTTTCATTCGTGTTCGTATTCGAGAACCTTCTTGAACCTCTCTCTGGGAGACCAGCATGTATTAGTCTAGTTTCTATGAGTTGTGATGATAGCATACAGAAACGTTGAATATTGAATACTAGATGAGTTTCGTACGGAGTCTACGATGAAATGGTGAGCATCTCAAACAATCCTACCACGCTCTCGCGCTCGTCAAAAATTCCTGTGTTTCTTCCCATCCCATCCTTTCGCGCTCCTTACCCCTCTCTTCACCGCGCCGCACCTCCTCGGCATCGATCTTCTTCCACTGATCGTACTGCACGATGCGCCTCTCCATCACGCCCTGTTCGACCGCCCTCGGTACACTCTCCGGATCCACATCCTCCGAGACAAGCACGTCGTCCGAGTATGCCTCATCCTGCGATACGGGCACCGCACTCGTGTCGGTATTTCCGGTGTGGTCCGAAAGGATGGCATCCGCAACGGCATATGCGTCCATCATAGTTGCTGCGAGCACACCACGCGCCCCAGTCGCAGCCCACCCAGACACGTAGACGCGGCGCAGCGCGCGGCCGGTGACATCTAGCACGCGCCCGCGGTCCGTGCGTAGGTGGCCCTGCGCGGGATCATAGTATGCTTGCAGGGGGTCCGCGTGGTGACCCAGCGCGGTCACGACGAGGTCCGTGCGGAGGAGGGTCATCGCACCTGTCGGGACTGCGCGGTCACGCTCGTCAAGCGCAGTGTGCGCTAGCTCGAGAGTCTGCGCGTGAGGCGTGAAGCCCGTCGGAGAGCGGAAAAAGTCGAGGGACCATGTTTTTGTGCCTGTTGGTTGGGGAGGCGTCGCGCTGGATGCAGCGGAGGAGCTTTGTTTGAGGAGCTGGAGGATTCGGGATTGTTGCCGGGAGAGCTTCGAGCTTGCTGGCGGGGGGGCAAGCAGTTCTGGGGAGATAGGGAGCATAGAGGTGCCCTCGAGGGTCGTCAACTCGCGCAGTTCCTTCGTCGTGAAGGCCGCTTGGAGCGGGCCACGCCGTCCGATGATAGATACGTGACGAACGGCGGAACTGCGGAGGACGTCGAGGACTGGGGAGGGGACGTCGTACTTTTCGAGGATGCGCGGGGGCGTGAGTAACATTCGCGCAACATCGAGCGCGACATTGCCCTGACCGATGATGGACACGTGCGCTGTTTTGTGTAGCGGTGGCGGCGTCGGACGTGTTGGGTGTTGGGTGTACCAGTGGACTAGGGAGAGCGCGGGAATGATGCGGTCGGATGATGACAACGATGATGATGGGTACAGGATGGGGTGTAATGTGGGCACGGTGCAGCCGGTGGAGAAGAGAAGGTGTGTGTAGTGCGGCTTCAGAGCTGAAAGCGATATCCCAAGTGCATGTGGGATCGCTGGAGGCGTTTGGGGCCCGACTTGGACGTTGCCAAAGAAGCGCAGGCGAGAGTCCGTCGCTGCCTGGTCGAACTTGTGCGTGCAGTTCTACGTGTGAGAAATGAAAATGGGCTTCTTTGAAAAGGAAAAGAATGAAGCAGGGGGTAGGTTTACGGGGAGGAACGAACGTACCTTGACTTCAGGATGGTCTGGCGCAACGCCGTATCGAACGAGACCGTGCGGCGCCCATAATCGGTCGTAGATGTGTATTTTTAATTGGGAGGAGAGCGGGTCGTCTTTTGGGATGAGTGAGAGGAGGCGAGAGGCGACGTAGAAGGACGAAGGGCCACCGCCGATGATGGCCAACTTGAGAGGCGCCATTCGCGTCTGAGCGCCAAAACGGCGCCAGTGTGACTCACGACCTACGCACAAGTATTCTCTTTCTCAAATATTTGTCAGAATGAATCTGAATATTTTATTTTGGCATACGCATCACTCCGGTTGGTGACGGTCTGTGATGATGCGTTGTATAGTACCACAGGCACGGCAGCGCGCCTTTAACCTGGGCTCGTCGGCTCGGAGCCCCACCCTCGTTCTCAGATACGAAGATAATACGACTAAGTCCGGGAATCACCAGCTGATGGTACGTATAATATGTACCTTGCGACTCGGAAGAGCGACGTTCGACTCCCGAGTGGACTAAAAGTCACCATATGGACGATATTGTAGAGAGACGCTTGGCGTACACAGCATTCAGCATCACAGTATCAAAGGTATGTTTCCCAGTCTTGACTTTCGCTTATGGCTCTCTTTTGCAATTACCTTTGGAGAAACCTCTCGCAATAGTGCCATGGTTATCATTGCAGAGGGGTGGGGACCACCCAAACATGCATGATGGTGTAAGGGGCTGTATTCATACCCTCTGGTTTCGGATCCGACCTCTTGGGGCTTTTGGTAAAATGCCAATTTGACCGTCTACATGCCATGCTGATCCACGAGCGTGTCACCCGAGTGCACCCGGGCTTCGTTGCACTCCGGGTCAGCCCGGGAGATGTGGGAATGGTCGGAACGTAGATCCCTCCCTGGTTACACTATTTGCTACTTGATAACACCCCGACTCGGCATCAGCACCGCCTTCTTCTCTATTATCTCCCCTGCCTTAGGACTTGTTGCTCGTTAGCCTGTCTGCGACGTATTTCCATTACACGGCCCTGAGTTATTCGAGATCGGAGGTAAATTCCTATAAAAACGCCGACTCTTGCCCCGCCGCGGGGCTTCTGAGGTGCCGATGTCTTCTGATGGGGGATGTGACAGGTGATGGCTGCTGTAGCTTTAATATTCAGTCCTTTCTTTGACCGTAACTCATGGCGATGAGGGGTCGATCATTCCGAGGTCCCCACTACGTTTCCACAAACACAGTAGTACTCAGGCCAAGCTCCGGCCTGAATTCTGGGTGGACGCCGCTCCGCTTCGTATTTAAAGACAGGCTCCCGCAAATGTGCTCCATACTTTGTCGTTTCTACGAGCTTGTAGCAGTTCATTTCTTGTTGGGACACTGGTTGGTGAGTTCAGCCTTCAGACACCATCCCCTCGTCCCCGTAACGATCGTGATCATCCATCCGCAGTCTGCCAATTCCGTTCATTTCGATCGCTCCCTCCCAAGATTTCACTTTCAGATCCGTCTATTTTGATATTGTAAATCCGGTCTCCAACTTCCCATGCGTCCTTACGTTCAACTCGCTGTCTGCGCCCTTGTCGGCTTGGCGGCCTCACCTGTCGCGTTTTCCCTGCCCCTTCGGTATGTCGTTTTCGCCAATGTCTAGTCTAGCAGATTGTCTGACGCCATGGGGATGAAGGGATTGTAGCGGTGGCGCACTCGACATCCGCGCACCACAAGGTGTAGCAGATGAACAAGAGACAGGTGTTGCCCCTGATAACGGCGATGGGCAGGGTGCAGGTTCAGTTTCCGACCCTTCTAACAGCTTTGGGCAGGATCCAGGCTCCGTCCCTGTTGACAGCGGTGCAGGTTCTTCACCTGGTGGCAGCGCTGGGCAGGATACAGGCCCCGACGATGGGCAGGATACAGGCTCCGACAGCGGTGCAGTTTTCGCCCGCGATGAGACATCCCCAATTGTAGAGGATGCAGTCATCAAGGTCCTCTTACCCATGCCGGACGCACGCCGCGCGGCATTCGAATCGAACAAGTATGTCCTGGTCATTACGACCTTATACTAACAGCGAATCGGGTTGGCTGACATGCATCCCCCCACTTTTCAGCCTCGATAATCGCAACCTCGGCAGCATATCCCGTCGTGTCGGTGATGATCTTGATTAGCGTCACAACCACCTTTTTTTGAGCATCCCCCAGTGCGTGGGCATGTGTAACACGTGGATGCAGGGAATGTTGGAATAATTTTCGGAGGCCTCTTATAAGCATTTTATCCCCTAGCCTCTCACAGTTCGCTGGGCAGTTGTAATACCATTTCTCATTTCTTTATGGCAACGAATTTCTGCCAAATATATATGAGGAGGGCGTGTAGACTCCACCTCATTAGGCATGCTTTCATCGTAGCCGTTCTCCTTGATGCAGGCACGGATGTGACGACGGAGGACAACTTGAAATACGGGCAGACCCACTGCTGGCTGGGAGATACGCAAAACCGCATGCCTTCTTGAACACGATGCGGATGTGACAGCACGTAACAACACTTGGTTGCATTCTGCTGTATTGGGCAACGTCAGCAAGACACCTGAGGGGAGCGTTCAAAGTATGATCATGTGAGCCCTCATGACTGCAATTTGAGTTCACTTCATAAGGCGGACGATGGAATAGATGAATTTGGGGGCATCAGAGTTGACACTGCTAGAAGAGTGTCCTTGGGAGTTAATAATAACATGAGTCCAGCTCCCATAAAGCAAAGCATCAACAGATGGATATTGTGTAAGGATATTGTGTTTCTAACTTTACAGCTACTGTCAAGGCAGATCAGTCAGATGTAACGTTCGGATAATTTACTGTTTGATAATTGAAAACACTGGCATAAACTCTGTCGTATCCCGGTGTTACATCGATGGAACTCATGGAAGCCCCTTTAAACACAGAATGTTCGACCACCTTAAGTACACCATAAAGATATTGGAGCAGAGAGCATAGCGCAGGACAAGGGGAAGGAATGCGGACACGGGTAATAAAAGAAATCAGACATCAGATCCGAAAGGCGGACAGCGAAGATCTAGGCGGCTCTACCGGCCCGGTTGTGCAAAGATGCTAAGGCAATCCCGGACCGTCGGCTTGGAAGACTCGGAACCGGAACTCCTCGGTTGTCCAACTTGTCTCCTGGAGTTCTCCTGGGTCCTGCAGAATCCACAACATACTCCATGAATTTCTCAGCCATTGCTATTTCCCAATCGTGGTCCTTCTTCGCAGCCTCTCGTTCAAGTCGACTAATACTAGACATTAATAATATGGGGGGTTCTGAACCATGACGACTGGCCCAGTGACTCCGACTGCGTGCTGAGTCACTGGCCTCGCTGCTGACACACGAGCACGCGTAGCCCGAACGCACCCCGTCCTTGGTATGACATTGATGCTGCACATGCCTGTGCTGATTTGTGCTCCGGGTCGGCCTGGGGATCCGCCACTTGGCGCCCTCGGAACATAGACCTGTGCAGCCGTACCTATCTTCTAATCATTTCCCATGGTTACCTCAATTAAGACGTAACTTTAATGTTGCTAAGACGTGGCATGTGCAGTGTGTCCCTCCTTGTGATCTCCTCTGCATTGGGTCTCATTGCTTATCAACCCCATAGCCACCATAGAGAGAGAGAGCTGCAAGTAGTAGGCTTGTCATTCCACCCGAGGGAACGACCGTTTCCAATCAAAATGATGTTGCATTACAGCGATCGAAAACCGTCAAGATGCCCGTTGCCGGCCTACTGCTATCTCGACCCTGCCAGTGTCGCTCGGGATCATGGGTAAACTCCTAGATGAATGCATTCTGGAACCCTGCTACGGTGTATCTGGCCTCTACCTCGGAGTCTCCGATGGGCAATGTGGTAGTTAGCCTCGCCGACAGTAATTACGGGCACGGCTTCCTCTTCGACGGTAGCATATAGCAATGGGAGAAAAATATTCAAAGGAACTTGCTAATATCTATCCTTACTACGTTTCCGAGCCACATTACTCAGACCCAGCCTCAACTTTGATCTCTGGAGCCCTCACTGACGCCCGTCTTTGGGTATAAAAGATGGGCTGTCACCCATGTATTCCGTATTCCCGTTCCTACAGATTCTTTGTAGCATTTTTTCCTCGAGGCACTGGCAGGTGAGTCTAACACTCCCCGTCCGTTCCGTCGCTCGCGTAACGATAATCCATGCACAGCCTCTCATTTCCTTTCATCTCACAAGTGTGATACATTCATCAACTTCAACACTTTCGATCTTTACTTCTGCTCCCGACAATTGACTTGTCAAAACCCTTTTTTGGCCACTTTTTATTAAGCTTATTCCAATCCACGATGCGTTTTTCCGTTCAACTTGCTCTCTGCGCCCTTGTCGGCCTGGCAGCCTCCCCTGTCGCGCTTTCCTTGCCCATGCTGTACGTCATCGTCGCAGATTCCTCGATTCCTCGTCCAGCACATTGTCTGACGCTGTAAGGATGAAGGGGCACCAGCGGCAGCGCCCTTTATGTCCGTGACCCGCAAGGCGTCGCACCAGATGGGCCAACCAGTGCTGCGAGCGGGCCGGATGGGCCAACCAGTGCTGCGAGCGGGCCGGATGGGCCAACCAGTGCCGCGAGTGGGCCAGATGGGCCAACCAGTGCTGCGAGTGGGCCAGATGGGCCAACCAGTGCTGCGAGTGCACCAGATGGACCACAAACCGCCGCAAGTGCACCAGATGACCGAGTTCCACGGGTCGCCCGTCAATTGCAGGGGGATGGCTCCGTCCTCCTCCCCCTCAACGACTAAGACCGCCACGCATTCTTTGACTGAAACAAGTATGTCCTGCTCTTTACGACTGATGATTACTCCAACCCCCACGTTAATTGAGAGTCATTTTAGCTGACATTCGTCTCCTCGCTTTTTAGTCCTGATGGTCGCAGTCTCTACAGCATATTCCGTCGTATCGATAATAGCCTTAATTAGCTGTGCGTCCATGAGTGTAAGATGGTGTGGGTGGGGGGGATGTTGGAATAATTTCCAGATGCTTCCATTTCGTGGCAAACAACTACTGCTATTATGATAATGTGCATTAGAGCTGAAACGCTTCCCGGTTCCGATCCAATTTGCTTTACCCCAAGAATATTAATGGCCGTATCCGATTTGGCTTCGGCCGTAACTCGTTCATAGAAGCTAATATGTAGTTCAGGCCCAATCTGCGCGTTATTACCCCCACTCTGAGGACCAAGGATACAGCATTAGTCATGGTCTAGATTCCGCGCCTTGCTCGCGCCAAATACATACTATCCCGATGCTATTCAAAGTTATCTGATTCTCAAAATAATCCCTACAAGAAGTAGAGGAAGGCTTAACTTCGAGACGATGAAGTTACTGCTATCGCACCTGACCAAGGGCACCGCACACCCGGGCCGCACCAGCAGCATGCCCTTCGACTTGATCGCTCATTGCGAGCGCCACACCTGCAAAGATTGTACGTCTCTGCGCTTGTCGGGGCGGAGGCAATGAGGTCTAGAGAAAGATAGACTATGACCCGAAAGCAAAGGTCGTCAACTCGCGCGTATCTCTCTTGTCTTAAAGGCTGCTAGGAATGGGCCGCTGGCACGCATCAGATGATGGATGCGTGGCAAAGCGACTTTCTTTTTGGCAGGGCATCAAGCACGGAAGCGAGGCAATGATGAAATGGCTCAGTCAAGGAGCGGTACGGGAGGGTGGAAGATAGAACGGACTCGGAAGGGATTGTGAGGTCGTGGGGGCCCTTGGGGGATCTGGGTCGAATCTGGGTGGTATCCAAGAAGCTCAAAGGGGTCAAATTTCGAACAGTCAGACAGGCTTTAATGAGAAAGAAAGACGTGGCAGCGGACGTATTTTGGCTCCAGCCCTCAATTGTGCACAACGTATGACATCACTGTCGATGGTACGCATAGTATGCATTTTTCGAAGATGCGGCCTTTGTCTCCGAAAGGCATTAAGTGGCAGTGCTTATGAGTGACGTCCCTAAGCATTACTGACCCTGCACCCAATAAATTCTGTCAAGCACACGCCTTCGGTCAGTTTGAATATCTTGCCCATTTCTTGACCAATCATCATAAAATCTGATAAACTATCACATACACTCACCAATAACGTAGCGAATCCTTTTTGATGAAAGATCCATTGTGTATCGAGATAGAGGCAAATGGGGTTTGTCACGCCCGCCGACCGAGGCTGCGTCGGTCGGTGTTCCTATCGTCAGGGCAGAGCAGTACTGCTTGATAACCAATTACAATAAAAAAAAAACCAATTACAGTGATAGTCAGTGACCGACTCAGCCTCAGGCTATATTCATGTGCTGCTCGATGGGACCCCTTGATGGATAGAATGTTCGACCACCTTCCAGCAAGTACATCATAAAGATATTGGAGCCGCAGCCCGCGGGCATAGGGTAGGAATGGGAATGAGTGACGGTCAAGATGGGAGTGATCTCGGTTTCTGCCAGTGGGAGAAACACCGAGATCAGATCCGAAAGGTGAACGCTACCTTCTGAAGATAGATGTAGTAAATGAGTAACGAGGAGAAGCAAAGGGGAAAAAAGGATAATGTGGGTTGAACCAGAATGTTTCGGATCAGCACACACACCGGAGTGTCGGCTTAGGTGACTCGGAATTCGGTCTCTGCACTGTCTACAGGTTCAGTTGAACTTATTGCAAAATCAAGCAAACATTACGTACTCCGCGAATCCCTTAGCCATTGTTATATGATAACTGTGATCCTTCTCCGCAACTTCTCATTCGACTTGATAGACAGTAACACCATGGGGTTGTTCTCACCGTGACGACTGACTATGTGCTGACCGTGACACACGAGCACATGTAACCCGAGCACACCCGCGCTGTGTGTGTCTGTGCTTATTTGCACTCATGGTCGACCTGGGAACCCGGCCCTGGGAACCCGCCAATTGGCGCCTCGGAACATGGCTCCGGCCGTGCCTGTCTTCTTCCCATGATTGATTACACCAATTGAGGTGAGACTTCACTGGTACGTGGCATTCGCAGTGCATCCCTCCCTGTGATCTCATCTTTATAGTGTCCCGTTGCCTGTCGACCGTGTATAGCCATCATAAGGAGAAAGCCACAGGTACGCTTGTCATTCCACCCGAAGAAACAACCGTTTCGAATTGGGATAATGTTGTATTACAGCGATCGACAATTGTTAGTAAGATACCTGTTGCCGGCCTACTGCCATCCCAGCCGTGTCACTCGGGATCATGGGTAAACCCCTGGGTGAATGCATTCTGGAATCCTGCTACGGTGTATCTGGGCCCTACTGCAGATTCTTTCGATGGGCCATGCGATAGTTAGCCGCGGCGCCAGTAATCACTAGCACGATTTCTCTTCAACTGTAGCCTACAGTAATGGGAGAGGCATTCAAAGGAACCTGTCCAAATGCACATTATTCAGGCCTAGTCTCGACCTTGATACCCGGAGCCCTCACTGACGCTCGTCTTTGGGTATAAAAGATGGGCTCTCACCCATGGGTCCCATATTCCCGCTTCTACAGATTTCTTGTAGTGTTTTTTCTTTGAGGCACTGGCTGGTGAGTCCGTCATTCCCCCTCCATCCCCTCGCTCCAGTAACGACGATCCACTCGCAGCCCCCTAGTTTCTTTCATTCCACAAGCGCGATACTTTCATCAACTTCAGCACCTTCCATCTCTATTTCTCCTGAGATTTTTCTCGTCAAGTTTCTTTTGGCCGCTTTTATCAAACCCGTTCCAATTCGCGATGCGTTCTTTCATTCAACTCGCTCTTTGCACCCTTGTCGGTTTGGCAGCATCCCCCGTCGCACTTTCCTTGCCCCTTATGTACGTCGTCTAACGAATTCATTGAAACTGCATCCAGCACTTTTTCTGACGCTGTAAGGATGAAGGGACATCAGCGACGGCGCCGTCTACGGCCGTGACCCGCAAGGCGACGTCACAAGTGGGACAACATTCGTCGCCCCAATTACAGCATCCGTCGACCCAACTGAGACAACCGTCAGCCCAACTGCGACATTCGTCGTCCCAATTACAACATCAAGTGAGACTGTCGCTGTCCCAAGTGCGACAGTCGTTGTTCCAATTAAACGAGATGGACAAGTCCCGCCTATCGCCCGCCAGGTGCATGTGGATGGCGGCATCCTCATCCCCATGAACAACTAGGACGCCGCGCATTCTTAGACTGAAACGAGTATGTCCTGCTCTTTACGACTTATGATCACCCCCACCCCTAAGCTGATCGAGAGTCATTTTGGCTGACATTTTCCTCTCCGCTTTTCACTCTTAATAGTCGCAGTCTTGGCAGCATATTCCGTCCGAGTCGTATTGCCGGTAGCTTAATTAGCGTCACAACTCACTTTCCTTGTGTGTCTCCCTGTTTAAGACATGGTGGGGAGGATGTTGGACAAATATCCAGAGGCCCCTACTTCATGTCAAACGATTACTGCCATCACAATAATGTATACGAGAACTGAAACGCTCCCCGGTTCAACTTGTTTTCCCCCAGAGGATCACTGTATCTGACTTGTCTGACACCCATAACTCGTTCATAGAGGTAATATGTGTGTGCAGGACAAACTACGTACTATAAGCCTACACCCGCAAGACCAAACTGAAGATACAGTATTAGTCGCGGTGTGGATCCCGCGCCATGCCAACGCTAAATGCATACTACATTCTCCCATTGTCGTATTAACCCCTGCAAGAGAGTTGGGGAAAGGCTTGACTTCGAGATGGTGAGGTTACTTTTGTTGTACCTGACAAACTCACACATATCCTGCTCGAGGGCGGTGCAGACCCAAGTGTCCAGGAAACCACAGGAGGGCGCTACTGCATTGAGCGGCGCTCAGCACAATTTTGGACATCATGCACACCCTCCTCGATGCGGCGTGGATCCGTCATTCCGGGACAACATAGGCTGGGTGCCATGGTACTGGGCGTTGGCGCTGTAACAGGATGGAGATATCTCACGCATCCTCCTCGAGCATGGTACCTACCCAACAGTCCCGGAAAAGTTCGGCTCGCATCAGGTGTTATTGGCAAGAAGTTCAGGAACTCGCCCTTCACGAGGGATGAGAAGTACGAGCATTCTATCGATGAGTGCACCTCCTTTAGAACCTGAAATAATAATTATCGGCATTTATGCCGATTTAAAATTCACAGATTCCGAGCAGCTCAGCAGCTGTCTTAGCCCAAGAAGATGAGATTGAGAGCATTTGAGGGAGTTGATGAGGGGACATTAGGATATTATGTTGTTGCTATGAAAACCCGTTAAGATGGACCGTATCATCTTGTGTATCATATGAGAAAACCTTTGAGACAACGCCGTGATGTACAGTATTTCGTGGTAACCATACAAGCAGTGGATACCGCGACAGGCACGAACTCTGTCGTATCATGGCGTTGCATCGAGGGGAAACGTTAATGATACTCCTGTCAATGTTAGACCATTAGTTAGACCCTTCGACCACAAATAGGAAAGGGTGACTCCGGTAGATCCACAGTTTTTAACACCGAGATCAGATCCGCAAGGCGAATACTGCCCCATGAGGAATGAATAGTACACAAGTAACGAAGAAGTGATCAAGACCCAGGCGGCTTAGCCACACCGGTGCGGCTGTGTAAAGGGAGTGTAAAGGGTCGCTAGCCCGGCAATCCCGGGCCGTCGGCTTAGGTTCCACGCAATCGTCACGGGCTTGTAACTCGGTCTCTGCAGGCTGGTTTCTGCAGAGTCGAGCAACACAAGATACTCCACGAACTTCTCAGCCATCGCTATGTCCTAACGGTGGTCTTTCTCAGCACCCTTTTATTCGGGTTGAAACTAATACTAGAGATTAATCAGGGGTTTCTGATCTTTTCTAGTCTGGACCATGACGACCAACCAAGTGCTGACCCACGAGCACGCGTTTGTAACCCGAGTGTACCCCGCCCTTGGTGTGATATTGATGCTGTAGCCCGTACCTGTGCTTATTTGTACTCCGGGTCGGCCTGGGGATTCGCCACTTGACGCCACCGGAACATAGATTCGTGCGACCGGCGTGCCTGTCTTCTGAACATTTTCCCATGGTTACTACTGTACAATCGAGACGTAACTTCACTGTTAGGTGACATTCGCAGTGCGTCCCTCCCTGTGGTCTCCTCCTCATTGGGTCTCGTTGCTTGTCGGCTGCATAGCCATTATAGAGAGTGTGTGTTGCAAGTTGTTTTGTCATTCCACCCGAGGAAGCGACCGTTTCCAACCAAAATAGTGTTCTATTACAGCGATCGTTAAGATACCCGTTGCTGGCCTACTACTATCTTGACCGTATCTTACGGGATCATGGGTAAACTCCTAGATGAGTGCATTCTGGAATCCTGCTACGGTGTATCTGGCCTCTACCTCAGAGTCTCCGATGGGCCATGTGGTAGTTAGCCTCGCCGCCATTAATTACGGGCACGGCTTCCTCTGTGACGGTAGCATATAGCAATGGGAGAAAAGCATCCGAAGGAACCTGCTAGTATCACCACTACGTTTCAAAACGCACATTTCACAGGCCCATTCTCAACTTTGATCCCCGGAGCGCTCACTGACGCTCGTCTTTGGGTATAAAAGGTGGACTCTCACCCATGTGTTCCATATTCCCGTTTCTACGGATCTCTTATAGTGTTTTTCCCTTGAGGCACTGGCTGGTGAGTCCAACATTCCCCCTTCGTCCCCTCGCTTGCGTAATGATAGACAACTCGTAGTCTCCCAATTTCTTTCGTTTCACAAGCACGATACTTTCATCAACTTCAACCCTTTCAATCTGTGCTTCTTCTCCCGAACTTTGACTTGTCAAAAAGTTTTAGCCACTTTTATCGAGCCCATTTCAATTCGCGATGCGTTCTTGCGTTCAACTGGCTCTTTGCGCCCTTGTCGGCTTGGTGGCATCCCCTGTCACGCATTCCTTGCCCATTCGGTACGTTGTCAGCACCTTCAAATCCTCATCCAGCGCATTTCCTGACGCTGTAAGGATGAAGGGGCATCACCGGTAGCGCCCTCTATGGCCGTGACCCGCAAGGCATCGCCCCAATTGTACCAGACGGATCAGGGCCGGTCATCCCCTCAGGTGGACCTGGGCCGGTCATCCCCCCAGATGGACCAGTTGGGCCAGCAATTCTACCAAATCCACCACCTGGGCCAGTAATCCTACCAAATCCACCACCTGGGCCGGCAATTCTACCAAACCCACCACCTGGGCCAGCAATTCTACCAAATCCACCACCTGGGCCAGCAATTCTACCAAATCCACCACCTGGACCGGCAATTCTACCAAACCCACCACCTGGGCCAGCAATTCTACCAAATCCACCACCTGGGCCGGCAATTCTACCAAATGGACCTGTCGCTCGTCAGTTGCATGTGGAGGGCTCCCTCCTCGTCCCTCTGAACGACGGACGCCGCCGCGCATTCTTCGACTGAAAGAGTATGTCCTGCTCTTTACGACTCATGATCTCCCCCACCCCGTACCCTGATTCAGAGTCATTTTGGCTGACGTTCGTCTCCTTGCTTTTCATTCTTGATGGCCGCAGTCTCTACAGCATATTTCGTCGTATCACCGATAGCCTTAATTAGGATCACAACCTCTTTTCTCTGCGACCCCCCTGTGTGCGCATGCGTGTAAGATGTGGGTGAGGAGGATGATGGAATAATTTCCAAAGCCTGAGGCCTCCACTTTGTGTAAAACAATTACTGACGTCATGATAATGTGTATTCGCGCTCTCCAATTCAACTTGTATTTTCCCTGAGGATCGCCGCATCTGACTTGTCTGCCAGCCGCAACTCATTCCTAGAG
>QFEY01000733.1:0-12056 GCA_003316435.1 Russula virescens | reverse complement strand
GGCCTCGACCTTCTTCTCTCCCTTCTTTACAAGGTTGACTGCATTGCGTTAAGCTAGGCAATACATCAGCGAGAAGTGCCAGTGACTCACTCGATCGCCCATGTTTGAGCTGCTTAGTAGCCAAAGCAAGCGTGGAAAGCAGTTCCAGTATAATTTTGAACACTACCTCATCTATTGCGGGGGTAGGAGGGATCCGCGTATATATATCGACACGCCTAAGAAAGAGCTCGATGGATTCGAGCAAGTCGATGAGTACGTCATGGTGAGAATCAGTGCCCTTGATCGTCTGGTTCACTAGAACGTCAGAAAGATACCTATGTGGATCCTAGTGAAGGGCGCATACAGCAAATAGGATAGCCAGGCCGGTAATTATTGCCTTCGCAGGTGGGAATGGCTAAGAAATGATAGAAAGCTATCAGGTATGTGGAAATACGCGATTAGCCTCCTCACGTACCAGGTCAGTAGCATCGACGAAGGAGGTAGTAGAAGAGAGGGTGAATAACAGTGATACAATGCTCTCTATCGACTTCATAATCCTGGCAGACCACAGGGGCCCGCTGGGTCCGCATGCTTCGTATTGAAGAATTATAGTGATGTTTTCGATGGAGCAAGCAATGGCGTTGGGATTCTCGAATTGCACGGTAAGTGGATGCTCTGCCAATGGTATACCAGTTGTCTGCTGGTAAGCCTGCAGAGCAGACTCAAAACGGGTCCGAAATGAGATGGATCCGGACTGGTTGGTCATGCCACGACTAGGGAAGGAATGTAGTCTTTGAGGGGCAGGAGGAGATCTGTTGTGAGGAGAATGATAGCAGGCGAATGACTGTGGTGGATCGGGGGTTGTGGCAAAAACTAGTATCACTGCCTTGTTGATCTACTCTATATTCTGGACGCAAACTGATTGCCTGAAGGAGACTGAACCTAAGGCGAAGTTGAGCGCTGGACCGTGTTTACCTTAGTGTTTATGGTGCAGGTGCGTTTGTCAAACACCGTATTCAGCACCCGAAATGGAAAGAACTAGTAACAATTCGTTCGGGCCATTTGTCTGCTTAGAGATGTTGGATAAGTGGCTGGGGACAGGTTTTGCTATTTTGCAAACGGTAAATAATCAGTTACATAATCATTAACACATTATTAAATGAACCGGAAATGCCTTATTGTCAGGGTGTTGGAAAATATCTTCTCTTCTGTACTCTTGTCATTGTCAGTTCTGATCACTGTATGCGCTGATACTATCAGAACGCCTCTTCCTCCCTGTGATTTCACAATTCTCAGGGCTATTCACCGCTCTCCAATCCTTCAAACAAAGTCAAGCATATGCATGGCAGGGGCATGAGTGGGGCATTCCATGTTATGGAGAGTCGATTGCGCGTTCAAACTTAAGCCCATTTTGTACACTTGACCTGTCGTATGTAAGGCAACATATAACGAAATAGCTTTTGCTAATTGAACTGCATCTTCAGCAACATCAGCGCCCGTAAACCTTAAGATTCCTAGAACTCATCGATGATGTCCCACCCCCCAACCAGTGAGACAAGCGAAAAATGTACAGGTCCTTCATGGCGCATGAGCGCATGAGCTACTGGGCTGCCCAATCGAGTATCGCGGTTTTCTCCAAGGGGCGCAGTCATGGTATTTAGCCGCCCTTCCAAGTCATATGTATATCATGCATACAGTCCATCTTCCAGAATGATTTGTACGATCATGTGCGATAAGAACTTAATCCGCATGAACAAATGATGATGCAACGTTTATTGCTGCACCTCATACGTGTTAACCATTGTAAGGGGGCACTGAATGGCGGCTGCGTGACCAAGATGTGTTCGCCAGGTAAAGTTGGACAAAGACAGAGAGGGAGAGAGGAGAAAAGAGGGGTAAATGTTGGAGAGAGGAAGAAAGGTGCGAACGGAAGGGGAAGTGGTAAAAGCAGGCGCAAAGAAGGAGAGTGAGATGACCGACAGCGGGGTCAACGGGAGCAGATACGGCGGGGCGACTACGGCGAGTCGTGCTGGCGGCGGCGGCGGCGGCGGGGCTGAGACTGCGGCAAGTCTGACTCAAAAGCTTAGAGGAGAAAAAGAAAGAGAGCGACCATGGCGGGCCTCACAAAACTGAGCTGGAAGGAAAGAACTTGATTGTCCCAATAGAGGGAGGTGTAAGTGATTTATATACATGTCCGGGTACCTACGATGTCCCTAAGATTAAAGTAAAGCTTGTAAGACCCGGTAGATCCGAAGGTGCTGTCCATAGAAGAAGAGAAAGGGAAGGAAAGAGAGAGAGAGAGTGTGTGTGTGTGTGTGTGTGTGATGCAGTGCGCGTCGCTTGGCGAACGTGTCGGCAGATGAGAGGCGGTGACGGCGAGGTCAGGCTTGGTCCGACACAGAGGTGATGACGGCGGGAAGGTATGCGATTGGGAGTGGCGTTGGTGATGATGCGGCCTGCGCGTCATTGTTTTGTGTTGCGGACGGAGCTGGGACTTGCGGCAGCGGGGATGGTTGGAAGAAGGATGAGTCAGTGATGGCACCGCCACTAGCGCCTGGCGTGTGTCTAGGTCACGCATTGCCCAACGCGGGGCCTTACAGCACTTGCGCTAGCCTTGGAATCAACTGTTTTCTTCGACTGCGCACGGCCGCAGCCCCCCACCCGCCCACGCCCTCAACCACAGCACCACACTGTCACCGCTCATATCGACTCATGACATTGATAACGAGCGGTGCTATCCAAATGAGCGCAGCCGACGCACCACCTTGCACAACAAACCCTGCGTTCGCCCCAGACTTCCCTGCCCCTCGCCCTGGCTGTCTCTTAGTTCAATATCATAGAATCTTATTCAGTGAGCTTCTTTTGCTCTTACTTCCATCATCCCCAAATTTCCCATGCCTCCAAAGCCTTCCCCCCCACCCAAAGCTGCCCTTCCCAGTCAGCCAAAGGCCAAGAGAACAGAGAGGACCCCCCTCCCTGCTCTACTCTCAACATTCCAGCTCAGATGGTACCTCAATAGGGACCTCCTCATCTCTTCCCTAGCATCCTGTCAAAAGGGTGCCACAGGAAAGATCACCTGGGTCGGATTTCCCCCTGCCCAGCACTCCCACCTCCTCTGCTGTGCACTACAGATAGCCCCCCACAACTGCCTTATAGCAGTTGTAAAGGAGGCTCTTTTCACCTACATAATTGAAATCCTGGAGGGCAAACTCCCCCCAACATCATTTTTTGACAGTCCCCCATGCAAACCCCGGCCAACCTGGGAACCACGGAAGACAACACATAAGCCCACACATGAGGCCACATTGCCACCACTTAACAACCCTCTGCCCTCCCCCCTGAACCCTACCTTTACCCCTCCGACAACACAAGTCCAGCAAGCACCAACCCTGGAACAATCAGCCAGTGACAGCAAAGAAGAGACCCTCGAAATTATACTTGGAGGAAGCTACAAGCAAACAAGTGACAATAAAACCACACCAGGCAACATTACTGCAAACACCACCAGTCACCTGGACCCCCCAAACTAGTGTTGCAGCGGCCTGGTAGCCAGAGCCGAGCCAAAGCCAAGCTGTAATGAGCTGGCCTATTTCCATATCAGGCAGAGCCAAGCCATGGGTTCTTCATTCACTGAGCCGGGTCGAGCCGAGCCAGTCAAAACGCCAGCTTTCTCCTTATTTGATTCCAGCTCAGCTCAAAAGCAGCTGACTCAGCTGCTGCTACGCGGGCTCGTGCAACTTTTTCGACCAAGCGCATAAACCCAGCACAATGAAAAGTGAAGGAATGCTATCCTTACCTCAATATCTTTCATTGCTCTATCACCTTCCATTGTCTGCAATGCAATGTTTCCCTTTTACCCAGCATTTGAAGTACCTCGAGAGTCATTCAGCTTTGGTTCTCGCCCCAATTGGGGCTGAGCGCGATGGTTTTCATGCCTCCTAGTATGTTTTTTCTGTTCTCCTTCTTGTTTTACTAACATATAATTTACTTTTAGACATTTCGGCTTTAAACGAAGGTTGCTGCTCCCTTCATGGCATGACCATGATTCCCTTCTCCGACAAGTCCATCCTCGTCTCTTTCGCCCCGCATCATCCCTCTCGCCCCTCTTTCATTCCTCCCTTGTTCTTGTTCCCTGGGATGTGTACATGCATGTTACTACACGTTTTCCCCTCGTAGCTACCATTCTTGATGTACTTTAACTGAATCCTTTGACTTCTGGCATATATGATCACTGTTTGCTTTGCCAATATAATCAGCCGCTCGAACACTGCTTACTTCATGTGGTCATAAGTTTATGGCGTGGGGTCGATCGCATCAATCCATCAGTGCGATGCATGCCAGTGAGCCCACAAAGCTGCTTATACAGCACCTGACAATGTGTCTTTCCTAAGAATGTGTAGACTCGAACCCCTCATCAGCCTGCCTGGCATGCCAACTCTGTCACAAAATTCTTTTCCAAGTTCACATACAATATGTCTTGTACGAAAAAATCATTCTGATACACGGAAACTACAACAAAATTGGCCTTTAATCGTCCTACATCAACCTTCCCATCTAAGAAACTGAAAATACGACGGGAGGGGTCGGAAACAGCGATAAATCCGACCTAAGATCGAGCCTTGCGTTTTCTGTGGGGTTTGAGCGTGTGATCCGAATAAGGAGACGATGTGCAATTGGAAGAACGAAGCCTAAATGAATCACAACCGACATGCTTCAGTATCAGTTACACATTCAGAATTCAAAATGCAAGGATTACTCACATCCGGTCACCGAGAACAAGCGTGGGGTCTGCACTGGTGCAGACGCGGACAGAGGCAGGCTCCTTGTCATGCTGGTAGGTCATGCACTGTGAAAGGATCGAGTGAAGGTATTCATAGTCCAGTTTCTTGTCGAAGTCAAGCGATTGGACATGCGTGATGAAGTCGCAGAAGATTGTGGGCAAGCCTTCACATAGCGTTCCCATCGGGATCGATAATTTCTTGCTAAGTATTGTTTCCGACCGTTCACCAGGACTGCCGCCCCAAGGTAAGCTGCCGCGGGCTGAATAAATGATGGTATAGGCAAGAGATTCCAGGTTATCATGTCGTGACTGGGTAAATCCTTGCTGGCCGTTGATGGACATGAACAGAAGAGTACCAAAGGTCGAGCGATCCTTGGTGTGTGGGATATGAACATAAGTGGCGGGATTGCAGAATCGCTGTGCCAAACCAAAGTCGATGAGGAAGACGTTAGGGGTATGGTTATCAACTTGGATCATAAAATTTGCTGGCTTGATGTCACGATGGATGTAGTGTCGCGCATGTAGCAACGCAACTGCTGAGAGCTGGATGTGAGAGTTCAGCACGGTCTTGCTTTGTATATAGCAGATGCACCATCTGGGAGGCATATGAGAATATCATTGTAGAGTCGAACTGTCGCTCGCTGATCAAATTGCCAAGTGAGGTTCCAAGATACTCTAGGACAATAATCTCATGTATGCCTTCTTTGCCGTACCAGAGAACTCGAGAGATGCCTGTGCTACCAGAGATTGTCTTATACACGTCGTGCTCGTAGCTAAGCCTCAAAGTCGAGCCTCCTGTATGTCCTACTTTCAGAGCGACTTCATTCTCAGTCAGAATATCTTTCCCTAGAAAGATGCTCCCTAGGAAGGGTCAGCAAGATGAATCGAACCTGAGTTGGGCTTACCAGATACACCTGAACCAAGCAGTTTTCCTACTCTGTATTGGCCATTGACACACACAAAATCAGGTTTAACAGAAACAGTTCGTTCCTGGGAGAGTAGTCGTGGGCTTTGGGCAGCCATGATGGTCACCAGCATTGAGTGAAGAAAGCTAAAAAAATCGTCGGCCACGTTTGTGTTTCGAAAACGTTGAAAGTAACTCCAATGTTGAATTTATGTTACACCTCTTGCATTGATACGCACAGAAATACAGTATCATCGTTACATAACCAAAAGTCCTCAACGTGAGCTATGAAAATCGCATATACGACAAGTCCGAGACGCTGGCCACACAGACACATCATTTTTGGGTAGTGCTAGAGTCCTCTCCATCCACTTCATTCTCAAGAAAGTCCTTCAAAATAGCGTCCATTGGAGCATCAGGATTATCGGGATCTTCTACAAGAAGATTCCCAAGGAGGTCTTGATCCGGGATTGACGTGTCGCGTATGGCCAGTTCTGGTGTCACCCATCCTTCCATGAAATTGAGACGCTTCTTCTTGAGCAAGAACTTGAGTAATTGGAGGGCCTCCATGAGCACCGGGCTCACTCGGTTTTGTTTTGCAGTGTCCATCTCCTTCGCCAACGAGAAGACATGTTCGCAAGGCATGGATGTGGCCTGGATTGGAAGATAGTCCATGGCGATGGCATAAAGTGTCGGAAATTCCGTCTTATTGACCTATCAGGGAGGGGAGTGAGTCACTGTACGATCCAAAAATATCTATCTGACCTCCCAGAACCGCAAGATATCCATCTTGGAAGAAGAGAGTTCACCTGACGCATACTTCCGGTATTCCGCATCTACTGTGAAAGCCTGAGGTGGGGAATCCCTTTCATATACGGAACGTTTGAGTTGAAATCGTGTCGGCTCATCGCTGTCTTCTTCATCGTCGAGTGGAGCAGCAGGGGCAGTGGCATCCAATTCTGTTGTCACTGGCATGGACGAGCTTTGACGGTGATACCGATGCATCTGCACGAAGAAATGTTCGAAATATGGAACACGATTATAAATTGTACTCACAAGGTTCAAAATCATCTCCTTGGACTTCTGGATATAGTCCTGGTCCCATTCGTTTTCGATCCATGACATGCAATTGGCAGGGTTAAGAACTGAAGGTCCAAGTTAGCGAGTCAGAGCGATGATATTGAGTTATGAACTTACACATGGTGATGACATATGCTGCTGTGTCGTCCATTCAAATATAATACTTTGTGGCCCAGCGCACACCAATTTCTGTCCAGAACCTGAGGATCTCGTGCGTTTCTCTGAGCTTTTCCAGGTCTGTCATGAACATCTCAAAGTGGGAGATCGCATGCGACAAGACAGGTGTGGATTCAGACGACATGGCCTGTTGAAAACGGTGAGGAATCTGTCGCTGCGATAAGCACTCGTCTTGCGGCCCGAGTCACCTAGCAAACTCACCTTCAAGACTGTTTCCAATCCTTCCAGAATTTCCCAGTCTAGCTCCGATAACTTGCAATGCGAAAATTCAGATAACTCGGTCTCGAGAAACATATCGACAGCCTATGCCAAGTATTCTGTTAGTCTTCAGTCTAGTCGCAGCCCTCGAGATCAACTTACTGGTTGGAGTCGTCTCAGACGTCGCAGCAGCAAGTAAACAGAATCCCACCTCGTTTTCACGTCCACCAGAGGTTCTAGGAGCGGGACTTTGATTTGAGTGTGTCAGGAGTCAATGCGCTTGAACCAGCCACGGTCGTTGCTGTCTTGGATAAGCGTACGAAAGGCCGTCCTGCGTTCATCCGAAGAACGTAAAAGACGAACAACCCTTTTTGCATGTTTGAGTGGGTCGCGTTTAATGCCTTCGACCCATGACCTGAACTTGAGGCAAGCTTGTTTGTTGTAGCTGTCAGGGATATGCTGCTCCTTGACCTCGTCATCGAAGTTGCCGTCATCTGATGTGTCGGAGTCGTCGTGTTGGTCGATTGTTTCACTGTCGTCGAAAGGAACGTTGAGCCCACCGAGATATGATTTGGAAGTAGAAGTAACAGAAGCAATGATGTGGGATGAGCAAATGTTGATGATATGTGCGTAACACCGGATGCGATTATCCCGATGATCGAAGTTGACGAAGTTGGATATCTCGTGTCGTTTGGCCAGATGAGACTGAAGTTCTTTCATGGCCACCGCGTTGTTCTTGGCGTTGTCCAATGTGAAGTGGCCGATCTGAAGCGAAAGTTGACATGCGAGCGCAAAGTATCATAGGGAATAAATACCTTGACCGTAACATTAGCCCGATCGAGCAGATGTAAGATTGTTCTCGCAATGTTGATACCCGTATGACTCTCCTTGAGGCGATGAAACCCAATCAATGCAGCTTTCAGCAAAAGTTGTCCGCTTGACTTGTCTACGGAAATCCAATGTGCAGTGAGTGCCAAAAACCCTGCCTTTTTCCCGTCTGACCAGATATCCGATGTGAAACTGATTTTCCCGCAAGAATCCTATTGACCGAAGTTAGTAGAGAGGGAAGGCAGAACGCACAGACCCACAGAAAGCTCAGCTTTCAGCCTTTCAAAAGATTCCTTCCAGTGATGAATGATGGCTTCCCTCACCTTGTCGTGGTGAGGGATGTCGGCGTCGACCAAGTCCTCGTGGAGGACCAGAAGCAACTGTCGAAACTCGAGGCACTCGACGACGCGAATAGACTAAATATGTGTGAGAGTGCGAAGAGCAAGCGATCGTTGGGACTTACCTGGTCATCCGCGACGATAAAACGGATAAGATGTTGTAAAAAGACCGCCGGAGAGAACGACGGGACTGCCCGAATGTGTGTAGCAACTTTCTTGCGCGTAGCTGCACCATCTGCATCCTTCGATAGTGGGAAATTCCACTGATGATCCTTAACTGCCTGATCGTAGTCATCAGCGTGGAGCTTGTAGAGATGCCTTCGAAGATTCTGGTTCCCAGTGTTTTTTGAATAAAGATAATTGGGTAACTTGCTTTTCTTGGTCTTGGTCTTGGATATCTTAGATTTATCGGACCCATACACTTTCCTGCTAATTTGTTAGAAGATGAAGTCACGGTCAGAAGACCCATGCTCACAAACATATCTTACAGGCTCTCTGCACCTTTTCAGCCTCGTCCTCAGCATTAGGAAACTCTACATCCCTGAAGAAGTAAAAGATATCGAAGGCGGAATTTGCGTTAGTTGGTCCTCGCAGAATGCCCAGGGATTCCGGCTCCTTGGGTTTGGACATCGTGATATTGTCTTGTCCTTCTTTGAGGTCAAACTCCTCACCGCTAACGATTTGTTCAAGAGGAGGGGCAACCTCCAAATTCGAGGATTAGATCAGAAACCCTCAGGGGCGAGAATAGAACAAGGGAACTCACCATCGATCAGGTCCGCTTGGATCCACAAGTGATGGTAGACTTGCTGGACTTGGATTGGGTCATGGTGAGGATGGCAAACAATCGGTGAAAATTCGGAAATTCGTGCCTTTGAGTCGGACCAGGTTAACAAGCTGTGTACTTATATAACTCGAGATGACCAGTGTCGTGTCGAAAGATTATGTCCATGATTTTGCGCTCAGCTGATGGACTAAACGAGACGAGTAAGCAAGCGAAAAGGTGTAGCCGTAGTCTCGGGGGCAGCTACCTTTTCGCAATGTTGAGGGGTCGAGGGTAAGGATAATGAGCGAGATGTGGGTGAAATAAACAGATTGGGTGGGCACAACTACAGCTGGGGAGGATGGAGGATGGTGGCGTGGTGGTTGTAGCATTACATAATGGCAAGCCAACAAATGGACTTTCAATGCATGCAGTGTGCAACGGTATGCGATATATTCAGAAAAGTGGTATCGTGGGGTTTGGACATACAGTAAACAACATCGAGGTGAATACAATGCGTAAGAGCGTAAGATAACATGCAACAAAGGACACCTAAAACGGACCCGACTTCGACTTCTTTACGCCACTTGCGGACACATACACACCAGTAATCTCAGCTATGTCAACCGATTGCTTAGTACTAGACCGCATTTTGGTCTGCACGTCATTAGACAGCAGCAAGGGTTGACGTACAGCCTTGTTGTCGGCAGGCCAGTCTTCCGCCAGTGACCTCCTGAAGTGGTGGAGTAGTGTTGCGGAGGCTCAATAGCCAGAGCCAAGCCGGAGCCAAGCCACCCGAGCCGGCCTGGTTTGTGTGCTGGGCTGAGCCAAGCCTTGGCACCTGATTGAGCCGAGCCGAACCAAGCCAAGCCAGTAAAAACACCAGCTTTCCCTGGCTAGCTTATGGCTCAGCTCGATAAGCCGGCTTATTCACGACGAGTTTTTTTTTCCTGCACTTCATTAATGTTTTTTTCTGTGCACGTCATGCTAGTTATATTATATATACATGTATGTGTCTAATGACCACTCCATCTACTATACTACATCCGTATGTATGTGCCACGGAATACAAATCCATATTCAAAATGATCTTGAGGTCCTTGGAACAAACGAAGGCGCGGTGCGGTGGCAAAGGGTAGACAAAGGCGGTAGATGTCGCGCGCTGTGGGGTATTGATGGTGAACGTGGCAGCAGTGTTTGTGGTCGAGAGAACGGTGGCAATGGTGCCATCGACCTTGTTGCTGTCGCTGCTGTCGATGTTGCTGCCGCTGCTGCCGTTAACGTTGCTGTTGTCGGTGCTGTCAGCTGCGCTGGGATCGCCATTGCTGCAGCTGCAACTGCCGTCGACGTTGAGGGTGCTGCATCAGAATCAGAATCAGTTACTTATACCAGAGAACCTCGGAGGCGATGACCGCGCACCAAACAGCTTGAGGTACGTCACCTGACAATGGTTTGCTGAGTTTCTTCTTGTAGTCCGTGATTATCGTGCGCGACAGCCGGCAGTGTTTAATCCAAGAGTTATTGTGCGAGCGTGAATTTTCACGAGACATCCAACTTAAAAAATCGCTTCAAGCTCTGTGAGTAGGGGGTCACAGCCAATATGGGGTGACTCACCAATAGTCGACAATGAAGTCTGTGAACGAGAACCGGTAAGGGTTGAAGAGAAATGGGGCACTGCAAAGCACAAGGATGGATATCCAAAAGTCAATCAAGTACAGAGTCCAAAACCAGAGTGTCGCATAGAACAGCTTCAGCAGCGTCCACAACCGGTGGCGATGTATCGTGCCCTACCGAGAGTGAGATCGTTCAGGATTGGATGCGTGTAAATTTGAGTAGCGAATACTTCAAACGCAGGGGAGAACGTTAGGTTGGTAGAGCCCGAGGCGTTGGAGCCCTGGGCAGAAGGCATAGTTGGATGTGGCCATGACACGACACTGCGGGAGAGCCATGTATAAGTATAACTACCCAGGGACCAATCCAACAACACCAGTCTCCAAAAAATATGCCACGCGAATGCCATCGGGCTATCGTTGTGGAAAGCTCGGTCCGCGACGCACTGTCCGTGTTTGACAGGAAAAGATTGGTCGATGTTTTCTATCGATCTGGCCTTGTTCCCAGGAAAGGGAAGAAAGCGGGAGTGTGTCAACATGTACAACATACACGAGTGAATGGGGACGAATGGGGGGACGCACGTGGAGGGATAGGCGAGGCGTGAAGTTACTTCCAAATACGAGAGCGTAGGGTCTCAGCCTCGTAAAAATAAATATGCTGTGTTGAGGAGAGGAGAAAGGGACGAACCCGGAACCAGGCGAACGTGAGTGGGAGTAGAATATTACTTATGCGACTCACCGTTGGGGGAGGGGGGGAGGGGCAGATTCTCCGAAAGGAGGTGGAGTACGTACATAAAAAAAAAAACTGTGTGACAATGAAGGGGCTGCAATCAATGTCTTGCAGCTGCTTCATTGTTACACTGTCTGTCCACATGAAGAGAGCTTATTCCCGGAAAGGGGGAGAAAGTGTCAACTGTATACAACATACGCGAGCGATAGGGAAGATGGGGGCCACACGTGGAGGGATAGGTGAGGTGCAAAGTTGCTTCCGAATACAAGTGTAAGGGCGCTCTGCGAAAATATTATGTGTTGACGAGAGGGAGGAAAGGAAAGGCGAGAAAGGAACAGGGGGACGCACGTGAGAGGATAAGCCGGCACAGAGTTACTTCCCAATACCAGAATTGCTGGTGTGTGTTGAGCGTTGAGAGAAGGGTGACCGGGTTGAGGAGAGGAAGGGAACGAATGGCCGGGCCTTTTGGGATAAATGACGAGGGAGTATGGCGTCTGATGGGGGAAGAGGGGCAGATTCGCCGGCCGAAGGGAAGATTGCCCACGCACCTTGTACACTTGTCGACAGCAGGGCAGTGTCAAGAGGGTGGCAATAATTGAGGGCGTCCATCGTGCCCGAGCACTATGAGATAGGCAACGAGATGGCGTCCTGAGGCTAAGGGTGGTACACGTT
>QFEY01000730.1:0-16668 GCA_003316435.1 Russula virescens | reverse complement strand
GTCACGTGTTGGGGTTTCGAGTTCGAGTCCCGAGTCAGAATCCCGTTGCTGTACAGGGCCTTAAGGAGTCCAATGATTTACAGCAATTTCCGATTCCGTTCGATGCATGGCTCTGCTGATCGTTATCTGACGATCCGATACAGATCCCGCTATATGCCACTACTACGCCTCACTACTCCTATTTCTCAACAGCCGTCATCGGACTCTGACGACTTCAGCTCCACCATAGCAACCATAGAGATACTCACAGTCCATGCGGAGGAATTATTAGCAGCGGCTCCGTTTTCCCTTCGCTCTCTTTGCCAAGGCTGCGGGTGGAGGAGGATGGCAGCGACGAGCTCGAAGATGACCCGGATGATATCGAACACCCACGAGAACCAGAGCGCAGGTTCGACGAAGACGTCATCTGCGAAAGTGAACAATGTTCCAGGCACTGGATCGACAAGTTCTTCTGCGGCAGCAAGAAAATTGCAATTCGGCAGGGCGTAGGTGTGTCCCTTAGGAAGCAGTATTCTTATACTTACCCACAGGCCCACTATGCCACTTGCACCCCCTCTCATACTCGCGTTTATATAGCCTTTGATTCCTCGACTCCCTTCATCTCACACCCCTACGAGTTCACCCGCGTGACTTCCAATCTTGCCTTACTTTGAAGTTGCAGATATTGTTACTGTTCGGAGCACCGCCTAGATCTATCAGTGGGACGACGGCCAGGAGTATAACTCGGAAAGCCTGGGAAGCGAGCTAGGTTTGTGGGATCTGTCACGGTATGATACCGAACAGCTAATACGCCACCAATGGTATGCATGGATACCTCTGACGTAGGTCAAACCTCCGAGCCTAACACACGCGGACACTGAGACTCAAATTAGGGGAACTATTCTCCTAGCTGACCGAGCCCTGCGTATGCAAGTCGAAAGTATAGGGAGGACGTCCATGCCCAATTTCGACGGTGAGCTTTTCTACTCAGGCACATGTGTCCACGTCCGGTTTGTTTCCAACGTCATGCGCCGCACTCCTCTCTGAGCGACACGGACTGTCCTCGTTCATCGGTGGGGTCCATGTCCGCGCGAGCAAGAGGACAACCGCGGCATCTTCCTGCGGCGGCTCCAAGTCTGCAACGCAGGTGGACCACTGATTCGGATAGCCTGCGCAGGCTGCGCCCCCGCGCCTCCGGCTGGAAGGTATTGGGGGTTTTACTGGACATGGTTTCAACATGACAGTGGGCTTGAAAGAATAATAGGCCTTGCGAGCATTGTGGCCAGTGTATGGTTGTCCCGTGCGCACTGGCAGGCCCATAAGGATAATGAGGGTGGCCGAGGCAGTGTCGAGGCTTGGGCATGGTAAGAATGTGGGTACTCGATTGATGAAGCCCATTCAACCTTGCTTTGTGCACCGCTTGAATGTTCACCAAATCCGTGGTCTATTTAGCAAAACGAGTTGCGCCTGTACCTGTACAAATTTTGGTGCTACGTAGCAATCAATCTGGCAGTAGCCCCGATAGAATCTCCTCATTCAAAGGTTTGCCGTTCAATATTTGCCCCAAGTGTGTCAGTTGGTATTCCATGCCTTTTCGTCGCAACCCTATCAATGTCTTCAATATAGGTATCCTGCTTCTCGAAAACGGGGAGCTTCTCCCCGTGCGGTACGCGGGTGGCACAAATCCATCCATCTCGCTATATTCTGTTTTCGGATGCGCCATCGAAAGTGCCAACAGCACGCATACCCTCTCGTATTCTTCTCTACTGTCGAAGTAGAGCTGGCCGGCGAATAAATTCAATTCCGTTCTTACGTGCGCTGGTACTGACCACTGTTCTGCTGATACCTCTGGGATGGTATAGAATGTAAGGTCGGAAAAGGAGCGCATGGAAGATGTGACTCGTGGTGCAAATATATGAAGCCTGACTTTGTTGCTCTTGCGTATGATAGGAAGAAGTTCATTTGCTTCGTACGGGCTGATTACAACGACGGTGCTGTTCTTCCCTGATCCGCTCGAAAGAATCCAGTTGACAGGGCGGAGGTAGTCCGTCAGGTTCTCGCCATTGGAATCAAGGGTAGTCGTAGTCGTGAAATCCGCAGTGGCAAGTGGTAATGGGGACCATTCGAAAGTCGAGGCCAATGATTTCACCATGTTGAGGGGAGCCAAGAGTGGGGATATGTGCTTCGAGGATCGACGGAGTTTCCCGGTCTCGATAAACATCCGGATGTCCCTATGGATCAAATGCTTCGCAGGTTGGACCTTCGGAACCTGGTAGTGCGAGAGCTCTGGGCCAGTTGAACGTCCAGGGCCAGCTTCGTGGTTTACCTCATGCTCTTGCTCTTCGGCCATCCTGACATCGACCATTTTTGTAACACCAAGTCGTTCAACGCGTTCACTGAGCGACGGAACGAGCTTTATATCAGGAATTATCTTGGCGACTTGTGCGATCCAGTACATTTCTTCTAGCGTGTGTGACTCGTCTTGTAGCCAGACGTTTCGAAGCGCTTCCAAATCCCCACCTGATCTGTATTCTTTATACGCGGCGAAACGCTTATGGTGGTCCAGACCCTGCCGAGCCCAGTATAGAGTGTGATAGCTGATGTCTTCGCTAGTTTCGTGTATGGCCCAGCGAATAACGTCTATCACTCGGATAGGATCATTGGGTGCCATTTCCCTTGGAATAAGGTTACGAATACTGCGGTCGACTACTCCTGGTGCAAAGAACATCAAGGAATGACCCTTTCCTAGCTGACGCATTCGCATACATCCTGCATCATCATGTCATGTGAGTTCTTTCTTAACATAAGCTATGACCTTACCTTGCACCAATCTATCTTTAGTGACTTTCGGACCAAGCGTAACAGCCGCGCGCGCTCCTTGGGGAAAATTGAGATCCGTTCCTCTAGTATGGGCATCGTCCAGGTATACCACGCATTTTTCAAGCTGCCTATTGAAAGGAGATGTGATGAATGGTTCGGTTATCCCATCCGGAGTGACTACCGTAAGATAATCCATGTCGTCGAAGAAAATAGCCGCAGAAACATCTCGTTGAAGGGAGAGCCAGTACTGTGCAAGCTCTTTGTTCTGAAGTTCCAGCATCTGAGCGCCTACGTCCAATAGCACCCGGATTTCAGGATCTTGCTTGACCAGACGCTGTAAGAATAAGGTTGCAGACTCCCGTTCGCCATTGACCCTTTCAATACACTCGTAGTGGTCGTTCTCGGGCCGAAGTAGGTTCTGCAAAACGAGCGCGTTTGTACAGAGCACAAAATCTGGATCTTCCTGGCTTATCGATGTTGGTAAGAGGTGGCGATTGTCATTTGTTCCACTGAAGCCTGTTGTAACATTTCTCTTGTCTTCCACCAGATCCCACGCAGATGTTGGAAGCTTGGATGGAAATTCCCGGGCATACCGAGGAAAGACAACTTGTGAGAGGTAGAAATCGACCATTCCTTTATTCCTTGAGAAAAGTGGCAAAAGAATACTATCCACTTGCACTTCGTCTTCCATGTTCACGCCCTTGAATTGGCGAAGCTCTGCGGGTAAGTCTTGTCCTGATTTCACCCAGTGGTCATATTCCACCTCCGGACTATCGAGCCTGGCTAACAGGTCAAAGCACGAAATCACCTGGTCCTTCGTTAAGCCGCCATAGTAATAACTGAGGCAAGTTAATGCGATTGCCACATCTGGGTGAGCAAACTCGGCTCTCGGGCTCGGAACATCCTGTGTCCCGTTGTTAGCCAAGCCTCAATGCAATACTATTGTCAAACACCACACACCTTGGCAAGATATGGGACAGCTAACGAAGTCCTCCTGGGATCGAGGCCATAGTCTACCCGCCATTGTCGTTCTTTCAGCACATAGGCAAGAATTCCTCCCCCATCCCTCAAAAGCCCACGAAGTAGGAGAAGTCCGTTGAATGATGTTGTCGTCCCCGCACAGTGGCGGTGAATTTCCGCGTGGTCCACGTCCGATACCTCTGATTGAGACATGAAGCGGAGAGCAGCTCCCCGGATTGAAGGTGGAAGAATACCGACTTGGATGTTAGGTAGTCGTCCATCCAGAGCGTCGTCTATAATGAGTGAGGATATCCGCTGAAAGATGGCGGGATCGAGTATGTGAATAATCGGAAATCCTCTCAGCGTCCTGTCAACGTCGAACATTTTTGGGAAGTTGGAACGTAGTTTCTCGGCATGTGCCCGCAGCCTACTGAATACCTGTTGTATCGTGGTCCATCGATTAGGATGATCATCGACAGCAATCTGCTTTCCTATCGAGTAGATATGTTGATACCGCACATGAAGAATTTCATCGCTCTCGTCAAGCACGTCGCGTGATATGTTGGCCAACCAGTCCTGTAACACACCCAGTTCATAAGCTACCACTGCTTCTTGGTCGTTTCCATGCGTTCTTAGGCAGGTGTCGATGTGTTTAAGTTTTTGAGAAAGTATATGTTCAGGTTGTACAAGTAGAACCCCAGCCTCGGAGACACATTGCTCATAGAGACGTCTAATAGTCCTAACCAGGGAAGTATTCATGCAGAGACTACGGGAGAAGGGAACATAGAAAATAGGTCGATTGACCAAGCCCGACAGCCGCTTGACGAGTAACTGGAACATCTGGTTTGAGAGTGGCTTGAGAGTCACGACTCTCACAAGGTTTGAGCCATCAGCAAGGGTTGAAGCAACGAGAGGAACAATGACGGACGACTTTCCCTCTCCCATATTGAGTTGAAGAGACATACTCCGCTTAGTGGCAGGAGAAATCATTTGGCGCGCGATAGTGACTTGCACTGGTCGAGCTATGAGGTTCGCTTCGATCTGCTCACACCGGTTAGCCAGTCATTTTCTCTAGGAAATCGAAGAATTTACCTGAACTAACAACCAATCAGGAGTCGATTCTGCTAGTACATCGTGGCGAATCGCGTCTATTTCCCGGTGAAGTTCCTCGTGTTGTTGCTTCAACGAAAGTTCCAATATACGTAGAGATTGCTGATACTTGAGGAAAAGGACCGCATAGCGTGTGACCACGAATTTCCACTGATCGGGAAGCGTGCTGATGCGACCTCGGGTCAACTGACGAAGTAGCGATCGAGGTGTGATACGAGGCCATAAGCCTGCTATGTAGCTGGTTTTCTCTACACTTTGTGACGGCGCAAGTATTGCCGAGATCTCAGAAAATAAATTGTCCTTTCTATGAGTGCATTGCTTGTGATAATCAAGCAGGAGCTCGTGTGAAGGGATGGCTCTTCCTGAAAACTGGAGACTATTCTTGTTCAAAAGTTCTTGGTGACTCTTGTCCAACTCATTTCCGTAGAGCTGTTGCAATGGCTGCCGAGAATTCAATAGCTCCTCGATAAGGGTTTTGATGCTCCCCGAAGCCGCAGGTGGTATGATACTCTCTGCTACTGTGATGGGAGGGCCACTGGAAGAAAGGTTGGCATAATCTTCAAAAGGTCGTCCATCTGGAGGAGATGCCGGGACACAGGCGCGAGACACGAGTACTTCAGAAAGCGAGTACGAAGGCTCCTTTGTACTTCTGGTGGTAAACTGGGATGTAAAGCCCTGTAGCACAATGGCGGGCATGAAGACATTCCTGTGGTTATGCTTGAAACTTTGTAATTTTTGCACATGCTGGAGAAGTTGGGTTTTACTGGAGATCATTTCCAAGCATAGCTCGATGCGTTGATGGAAATCAGATACATCGTGTTGAACGGTCCCGGCATGGGAAACGTCCCTTGATGAATATTCAACGTCGCCTAGGAATGGGTAATGTTCTGAGCGGTGCAAGTCCGACGGATAATATAACTTATTACGGGAGGCCACCCGATTGAACATTCTTTGATTGCATTCTGGGGCGACAAAACGAATGGGTTGATCGTAGAACACCTGTAATGAATTTGCATGCACAAGAAGGCGACGAACAGCCTGGAAGAAGTCATGGTGTTGCGACAGCACTGGCAAGTCCATCCACTTCACTGTGGCGGTTGAGTGGTGAGAATAAACTCTGGATGTTGACAGGTCGTTAATCAGTTCCAATAGTTTCGCTTCTTGCACATCAAGTCTTTGAAATGATCTGCAAGTCGCACTTCGTAAGATATATAGGGCTTCTTCTGTTCCTGTATTACCAAGCAATGGATCAGGAAGACAGTGACTTGTGAGCGCGTGCAAGTAGCATTGGTACAGCTCGCTGCTCAAGCTCGAGTTGCCTCTGAGGCATCCAAGGTCAGTGTCAATCGTATACTCGTGCCAACGGACATGCAGTCCAGCTTCGGTATTTATTGAAACATTTGCAAAGTCCCCATCCGCACTGAAAGAAACCTTTCCTTGGGGAATTATGACCCGTCGTGGCAGCAGAAGCGCCTCGGAGCTAGAACGGCAAGGACAGAAGACCAATTTATTTCTTAGACCAAACATTGTCCCAAATGACTGAGTTGAGTCAATAATGTAGCCAGGCATGCTTCGAGACTCGAGCTCCCCATTCGTGTTAACAAAAAATGATAGGCGTAACCGAGGGAGGGAAACCTCCAACGATCGGGAAGTCTGTGTCGCGATAATATGCTCTGGAGTCTCCAGTGGGGAGAGTAGGCTTGATACCACACCAAAGGCCCTCGAACGGATGTCAATAAGTCGTATTAAGGAACCATCTGAGGAGGTCCTCTGGAGTATGGCACGATGGTGATTACCAAGCACCCTGATCTTTTCGAAAAAGCCAGGTCCTTGGATGTAGAGACGCCAGTTAGACTTTACAGACACCCATGGGGATCCAGTTGGACGGAATTCTAGCTCGCCAGTGCCCAGATCAAGCCAGTGGGTGTATTCATCGATGAAGTGTCTAGGAAAATCACCCGAGAGTGCGGATCGCGGAATGACCTGTAAGATCTGCGAGCCTCCTGGATTTCGTGCTTGCAAGATCAGATCTCCATTATTCCATGAGAATAGTATCTGCAGTTTCCTCAACTAAGTAATACTGCGAAGTATTAAATCATGGCAGTGCGTTACCTGATACCCGAACTCGGCAGATCGGGCGACATATTCCATTCCATGGACGTCAGCAGGAGACACATCAAGAATTCTCTGAAGTACCTCAGGTAAGGCTCAAATAGGTAGGAGACGAATGGCGTTCACCACTCACCGTGCCAAATACACTGGCGTAAATGGGGTGCCCCACTAGCTCTTGGGGAAGTCTTCCCAATGGTTTTCCGCCGTTGATAAGTTTTCCCGTCAGTAAGTCGTAGTATACATGCTCCTTTTTCTCAGTCATACAAGATATCCACCGAGAATTCGGTGCGGGAAGCACATGCCAATGCAGGATTCCCTCAAGCTGACGATGGCCTGGTCGCAAATGTGAAAGGGCATCGTTGCAAGCGTCCGAATGCAACAATCGAGTTCTACTATCATTAGACGTAAAGGGTTGGCTGAATATGGGCTCCAGGTTATACAGCAGCCGGAGATGGCGACTGAGCATTCGATTAAAATAAAGTGCGTCGTCATCCGACAGAGACGACGGTGTCACAGTGTTGTCATGGAAAATCATGGCACATTGCATAGCCACTGAGAAGTCTTCCTTACTAGCAAGGATCGTGGGGATGTGCTCCGAGCATACGTCGAAAGTCGAAAAACATGTCGCGGAGAGCATACATAGCCGGCGTTGCAGGCCTGCATGAGACGATTCATCTTGCGTCGAGTCTAACTTCATTTGTACTTCTCCGATCCATTGATACGTGACACCTCGAGCCTCCCGCAACAGATTACACGCCCACAAAGAAATATCTGGATCGGTTGTTGAGGCCAAAAGACGGCTGCAGATAAGAGCTGAGACCAGATGAGACATGTATGTATATATATATATATAAAGAGTACGACTCACCGATGGTCCTGACCGTGACCTCCTGTTGCCAATTCGCTCTTATCTTCTCAAGAAGGCATTCCATCTCATGCAGGAGAGCACTTCCGAAGCAGAAAATGTCAAGATCCAAATGCCATTCGCGCACGCCATTAGATAAAGGGCCGAGTTGCCAGGCTGCATGGGTAATCAAAGTGTGTACCTCCTCGCGGTTAAAGGAGAGGAAGGGTGATGCGAGTTCCCTCGAAATATTCAGCCACTGCAGACGTGGGCCACTACGCAGCCCAGAAAATGCAATGAATTCATGAAGATTAATTCCTTGGGTGCAGTCTGCTTGAGCAGCGATGATATCGTTTGAGGTGTGTTCCGTGCCACGCACGAATCGATGGAGGACACTGTATGGACTTGACTTGGGGACAGGGGGTGCGCAAAGCTCTGCAAGTCTGGACTCGGAGAACTCTCTAACCCAAGACTTATTGCTGCGGTCGAAAAGCCGGAACGACAGTTGATTATCAATGAGAATCGAAGGTTCTTCGGCAGTGATCTTAACTCTGTTCTCTGAGAACGAGGGCGTAGCTGAAGCTATGGTCACATGGCAGCGTTGTTGGTGTTGCACCGCCCATAGCTCGAGGCCAGAATAGGAGTGCACGAGAAGTGGAAGCCGGGTGGGAGATAGATTAACTGAAGGGAAGGCGATATCGCGAAGAATCGTGTAAGTAATATCACGCCAGACAGAGAACGCGGGGGGCGGAGACAGTTCAAACACTACTAGCTTTGCGTGCCTCATGGAGTGGGGTAATGGCCATTCATGAACGCGGATGTCCAGAGCTTCAGCTTGATACTCTAGCTGACACTTCTGGCACTGTGCGATGCAGTATAGGTCCCCGATAATGTCACGAGCTTGCTCGTGATCCATATCCGAAGCCCGGCTTAAATGTGATTTCGCTTGCTTCTGCAAAAGAGCAAGTTCTACAAGTTTTTCGACCCGTTCTTGCTGAGCCCGTGTGTTTATCTCGTTATATAGACGTTGAAGACCCTTGGAAAGACAAAAGTACTTCACAGCGAAAGAAGAATCACCAACACTGTTCGAGAAGAGGGATGGAACGTCGAGGGCGTCTTTGTGTCGCTGACATAGATACTCTTCGATTCGCAATGCACGTTTCAGGTTGGGTGAGTGATGAAGGAGTAAACGATGGAGGAAGTTGGAAGGAATTTCTGGAGAATAATCCTTCAATAAGGGGCACTCCTGGATTGAGAATCTATCCAGAGCCACCCAAAGATCCATGATAGTCAGAACCATAACCGAGATATCTTCAGGGTTGGTTCCATAAAGACCTTTTGCACCAGCAAAATATTGCTCGATACAGGAAGCCATCACATCCAGAGAAACATTGTTGTTTATGGATGACGCGAACCAGGATTCCAAATTCCTTTCGACACACAACTCGAAATCTGCGATTGCAATGCGTGGATCTTTGGAAATAGCCTTCGCTAGTTCGCCGCTCGCAATTAGGGAGAAATCGTGCACGTTATGGAGGCGTGGTCCATGAGGTGGGATAAACTTGTTTTGTGTGATACCAGGTGAAGCCGAGCAAAGCACCTTCGAAAGGTACTTGTAGGAGTTGTTAAGGGAGACATGTGAAATCTCGACGAAATCGAGGCCTTTGAATTGTGCTGCACGACCGAGCGATCCAATGTTCTGGAATGAAGCCCAGCGATTCGAAAGAAGTGACTCTGTTTCTTTCGCAACATCATGGATGAATTGATAGACAAGTTGACAATGCGCAACATGTAACTTGGAAAGACGCCGGGCCATTTTGACCCTCATTACGTAGAGTAGCTCGCTTGGGAGATGTTGGCGCAGGCAAGTACGCAGAAGATGGGCATGAAAGAAGAGGATGAAAGGTTTGTAAAGATTGCTGGAAAGGAGGGAGGACTGAAGGGAAACTCTGAGGGTAAGCCATAACGGGGATCTTCGCCACGGATTGACTTGCCCACGCGACAAATTGTCGCCGTCAGCATCCAATAGCACCTCGTCTCCTATTCGTTTCGTGATGCGATCTACAACCGCAGACTGACCGTATTTCCCGAGGATTCCTATCAATAACTCTGATATGTACCCAGGATGTACAGCGTCGTAAACCGTGTCATTGGTGTTGACAGAATATATCGAGAGAGCGGATTGCAAATTGGGCAAGCGATTGACATCCATTTGGACGAGGAAAGAGGATAGTTCCCGGAGAAAGCATTCGTCCGTAAAGATATCTGCGGGGATCTGGATTGCAGGTCCTGGGTATGAACACAGCAACTTTCCCTCGGTCTCCATCACGGAACGGATCAGTGGTAAGACTTCGAACACCTCGAACTGAATGAAATCAGCGGTAGTAAGCCTGCGCACAATGAGAGCAGCGTTTTGTGCCCTAATATGCATGCAAAATATGTCTGATGAAGAATGGCCTCATCAAAATGACGGAACGAAGTGAAATTTATCTATTCGTACCTCCTAGGGCCATATCCGATAAAGTTCGCTGGAGGTCAGGCGCCTTGAATGGGGTTTTCGCTGCGCAGCGAGCCAAATCCATCATCTTAATCATTCTCGTCCATAAAGGACCTTCGGAAGATGGGATGACTTTGAGGAAATCGTGGGCAGCTTCTATCAAATTGTTACGGAGCGCGACATTCGTCCTCCGCTCCATCGCCTCGCCTGGGTGCTTTTGGGGAAGCTTCGGCGGCATGAAGACGTGCTCTATGACAGAGCGCAAAATATTAGCATCGACGCTTTGGGTAGTAGGGACGGGCATGGCCGTTAGGGAAAAGCCTGTTGATGGATATGATACTGTAGTCGTATTGCCTTACGTAACATGCTCTTATACCCAGTTCGTTTGATTTGCCACATGCTGTGCCTCACTACTGTACTGTATACTTTTATGTCCAGTTCAGTTTGATTCGACCCGTTGCTGACTTGGTTCGCCTACCAGTAGCACACCGGTACTACAGCAGAGTATGCACCTTTCCCCGACCCGATGTCGAACGCTTCTCAGCGCTTTGGGGTTATACATATCAGGCCAACAAATTGGCTACGCAAAACAAAAAACATGAATAAATCATATTGCTCACTTTACTGCATCATCCTCCTCTCCCTATCAAACTTCACATACAAGCGCGGGCGCAAGACAAACTGACAAGCTCATGAATATGACTATGATAGCTCCCTACTACCACGATTTCCTCAATAACCATCGCCAGACTCAGGCAAAACAACGCTCTCGAGCTCAACCAACCACACCGCAGCAAGCCATGCCAGCACAACCTCGACGCGCGGGCCATGCAGCGGGATATTAATTGGCAGATGCTTCGCCTTGCCTTTGTTCCCAATGCCATCTCCATAGGCAGAAGACGAACACGAGGAAGACGAGGACGGCGAGGACGACATCTTCCGCTTCTCGAGCGCAGTCTGCTCTGTTCGTGCGCGCTGCCGTTCTGCGACAGGCGCGAGGATGATCCGCGCGCAATCGAGCGCGTCGACGAGGTCGATATTACCGTGCAAGGCGGGCACGGGAGATGGCGAGGGTGTCGCGCGGCGCGATGGGGTTGGTGGGGCCAGCGAGGGAGTGGGCGTGGATGTGAAGCGTGAAGCATATGAAGATGTCGACGGTGAGAGCGGGTCGAACAACGTCCCGGCCCCGGACTCAGGGTGGAGGGTTGCTTCGACAGGCGGAGGAGAGGGCGGAGGAGAGGGGGCGGGCAGGGACGGGGAGCGTACAGGGGGTGCCTCGATGGCGAGCTTTCCGTTACGCGCACTGCCATTCTCGTGACGAGCGCGCACACGCGAATGAGGTTGCACGCCGACGCGCCAGCCGCCCGCAAGCCGCTCGAGCGTCTCGACGAACTCCACCTGCGCCATCGACCGCGGGGGCAGGAAGATAGGATAGCCCTCGAGGCCGTCGACGACAGTGGCGGCGCGGACGAACGCGCGGAGCAGAGCGGCAAAGTCGCCGAGCATCAGCAAGCAGAGCAGCACAGAGTAGTGCGACTCGACCAGCAGCGGGTGGTACGTCGTGAACAACACGGCCGCGTCGGGGGGAGGCGCTGGTGGCGGGGTGCCTGACGCCCCCGGACGAAGCGCTTCGGAGAGGAGGAACGCATATGCCGCCCGCTCTACGATGTCGTCACCATCAGCGGAGGAATCGTCGTCATTGCCAGACGAGCGCGTCGACGACGGAGTTTCGAGGGCGTCAAAGTGTGCGAGGAAGCGCTCGTGGTCCCGTATGCTCTTCCTCAGTAGTCCGCCAATTTGTTCTCGGAACGCATCATCTGCAAGCACACCCCGATACGCTTGAAGCTTTGGCCCGTCAGTCTTGCCGAGTGGCCCATCTGGGTTCCCTATCTCGACTCCGCCGTAGCGTCCGTTCTGGATGTAACAGAGACGGAGCTCCGCTGCGCCTTCGCCCGAGATCCGCTTGCGAATGCCTTCAAGTTTCAAGATCCTCTCGTCAACCAAGAAAATGGCATTTTGAAGATAAGCGGCGGCGCGGAGGAAGAGTAGCTGGGGCTCGATGGGCTCTGGCGCGTCGGGGAGAACGGATGGGTGGACTGGAGGCGCCTCGGTCTCGGAAGTCTCTCCGCCACCATCGGCGTCACTAGTTCCGTTGGGAGGAGCTTGGCCATTCGTCTTTTTCTTGCTATCTTTCTTCCTCTTGTCGCCCCTTCCCTTACTACTTTGCGGGGCATGACTGCCATTGCGATGGAAGGAACGGGCCTTGCGCAGGGCTCGGGCCTCTTTAAGCGCATGGGTGAAGTCCTTAAACGCGGCAGAATACTCGTCGCGGAAAGTGTGGACGATGCCGCGAGTACGGAATAGTTCGAGTCGTTGGGGATAAGCCTTTATGAGTTCGTCGAGAACGCAAGTCGTAGTAGACTCGGCGAGTTGCCTGCCATTTCCAGTTGAGTGGAATCTAGGCAGAGGATAGAGAAACACGAACCGAGAGGGTATCTTTTCATGGAAAAAGTGGACATACTTGGCGTCTGCGTCGTTCGGATCTTTACCGCATCTCTAAGATACGCAGGAATAATGTTTAGAGAATATGACGACGCACCAACTTTCAGAACACGTTCTGCGATATCCTCAAACACGCTACCACCTTGCATTACCATCACGCTCGAGGCAATCTCATCTGCCCGATAGGCAGCAGCAAGCTTCTGCACAGCAAGAGCCCGCAACCGATGGATCCGCATTGCAGACATCGCAACGTTCCTTCCGCCACCTGGATCTCCTAGAGGGTTCATGCCGAGTGACTGGGCAAGAGCCCAAGGGCTACTGTGCATATTCGGACTGCCCGCTCGTATCGACCCCAGGGCAGCCGCGGACATGCCCGATGAGGCGCGCACGGCAAGCTCGGAGGCTTCATCTATCAGGCGGCGAATAGTGGCAACGGAGCGGAACACGCCGGGATCAATCGGTGGTGGGATTGGTTTGCCGGGTGGAGGTGCGGGCAGTGGAGGATAGGATAACGATGCGAGGGCGACCCGTGGGGAATCAGGTGGGGAAGGGTCCCCCAGAGCCGCATAGCCACGATCACGCATGAGAGAGAAAGGGTGCTGCTGTTGGGGAGGAGGCATTGGTGCTGCGCGTGGTTCGGGCTGAAATGTAGCCGGGTCGAGATTGAGGACGAGGAGCGATTCCAAGAGCTCTAACGGGAGCTGAAGCCACGGGCCCTGTTCTCTCTCATGATTAGGAGGACATGGCGTTCAAGTGGGGAAGACATACATGGTATGAGCTGATGTATCGCCAATGCTTGTTACGGCTGATACGCAGCACCAGCGGGCCAGATTCGTCGTCCTCTGTGAGAGGTTTAGAATTGGGTTGACTCTTGGACTTGGCCGACTTCTTGGACTTCTTCTTCTTCTTCTTTTTCGACGTGGTGGAGGTGGCATCCTCGCCTAATGGCACTGCAACATCGAGTGGAGACGACGTGTGAGTTGCGCTGGTCATGGATGGGTTGGTTGAAGGAGCCTGTTCGACAACTGTGCCAACATTGGTAGACGCATACTCGATAGCGATTGCAGCCATGGACGACGATGATGAGCGTGTTGACGCTAGTTACTGCGCAGAGGCGACCGTAACGTAGAGAGATGCGTCGAATGGTGGCACAGCCGGCGGGACCGTCGCTTGGCTGTTCCGTTAACCCGGTGCAATTTTCTGTTCCGAGTTGGTGACAAGGCACACAGTACAACAACAACAACAACATGATACGATAATGGTGAGTTACAGTAATCCCTCATACTGTACCGTGCAGTGGTCTTGACGTACAGACTGACCTGCTCTTTCATTGCGTCAAAAACATACAGTAAACGAAACGAATCACGTCACTATGACTCCGACATTGAATTCAGGCTCAGGGTTGACTCGGACATTCCCTTGTGGACACTGTATGACTGTGCGAACTTCTCGTTACTGCATGTCATTTCTCTTCATTGTCAGCGTGATGATGTTCCCACCGAATTTTGGACTTAAGATTTCCCCCGAAGGCTCTGACACTTATGGGCCTCTTTGTTCGTTCCCCCTTCAACCGGCGAGTGGCGTTTTTGAGTGACACCACTTGCGAAAAGGTCCGAGATCACTATTCTGCAGCTGGGGCTGAGGCCTGGAGTTATGCCGCAGGGCTCATAGCTGTCCTGTCGATCCTTGTGGTGGCAATCTACTCCACTACGACATAATCTTTTGATCCACGTTTGTTCTGCCAGCGTTGATGGTATCTCGCTCCACTCTCCACACTTTCTTCCTGATCTACGGTTCTCACCGAAGCCGTAACACAATTAGAAAAACAAGCTAGAACCCATCATCCCATTTTAATGCCTTAATGATTCCATAACTGACATATCTGCATGCTTTCATAGACGCCGCAGGACATGACGGGAAAGGGGAAGTGGGCATACAGTCGCTGTCGTATCCTTCATCATGTCACGCTAACTCGAACGCCACGCATAAACTTACAGTATGCGCCGTTCGTTGTGTGCTTTGCTGTAGGGGAAAATCCGTGATAACAGAACCCACAACTCTAAGACATGCGCTTTACAATCCCAACCCTGGCCTAGCCTCGCGTCCGTCTAAAGCTCCCGGTTTCTCACAAAAACTTTAATTCCCCAAGATCGAGCGTTATCACTGGGATCATAAACTTAAGAGCCCATAGGCACAGGAGTAACTCCACCACCGGGTGCCACCCAACGTAATCCTTGATTCAGGCATCGTTTCAGTCGCCGGTTGACCCATCAAGGTACATTTTATGGTCATTTTCATCCTCATGCAAGCTCTTTCCTTGGTAGCCTTCTTCCTCTTTCGACTTTGTGTCATAAACCTGAGCGCGAGCGGCCCCCGGGTCTTCCGAAAGAAAGTTCAAGGCGCGTTCCTCACGGCCCCTCTCACGGAAGCGCTATCACCTTCTTCGCTCAAGTCTTAATCCTATTTAGGAAATGACAGGCTCAGGTCCACCCCTGCCTACGCCATGCACTCGTTCAAGCCCATGCACCTCCCCCTTCCGCCCAATGGCCGCTATCTATTGTGGCCTCGGGGACAGTGATACGAGGTCACTGAAACGCGCTGGCGTCCGCCTCCCTCAGCTTCATTGGCAGGTGTCAACCTTGGCGACCTGATCTCGGCCGCACTGGGTCTGCACCGATCGGCCGCAAAGATCACCCATGAACTGGCCATGTCCGGACTTTGGCAGCAGAGATACACGTATCGTGTTTGGTCGCGGGGTATAGTACTCGTAATATGCATAAAAGGCTCCGGTCGACCCTGCAATCTCTGCCCTTGGCCTCCCCGTCCTTACACTTTTTTCAACCAAAAGAGAGTCTTCTAGACCCATTGACTCGCGATCATGACTGTAGTCTCACTAACCTCACTTGCACAATACAATAACATCGTAAGCTTTTCCGCATCCGATGCCACGCGTTTTCTTCCTCGTCTCATCCCCCCTCTCCCCTCCCCCTCCTCTGCTGTGCAGATCAACGCGGATCGTGTTTCTGTCATCTATTTTTGGGCGTATTGGTGTGGCCCATGTCGCGGCATGACGCCGATCTTCAACGGCGTCGCGGACTCGGGCTCGCTCGCTGGCGTCGATTTCTACAGAGTGGACATCGACCACGCACACGACATCGTCCAGCACGTCGGAGGGCAAACGGTGCGTGCCTTTGCCTTTTCCGAAGCTACACCCCCTCCTCCGTCCGGGCGTGCACTCGGCATGTAATACTTTATCGTCTAATGTGTCGGTGCACGCGTGCCTTGTGCATAGATCCCAGGTTTTTACGTGTACCAGCGCGGCCAGAAGCTCGGCGAGCTCATCGGCGCATATCCCGTTGAGTTACAGGTACGTACTTTAAATCGTTTCCTCGGATGAGAGCGATATTCATATTTTGACGATGGCATACGCGTGTGACAAAGAACTTGTTTGCCACCGCGGTGAGAGCGGCGCAGGCCTGTGCTTAGTCATCAAGTGGCAGGAACCGAACCTCGGAGGCTCGGAAACGGAAACGGAACGGAGCTAGATAGACACTTGGACACATACCCATAAATAGGGACCTCCGTTTCGCAGTTGGGCATATTTCATCGTTACTATGTACTGCTTTGTTGATTTAATTTAAAAGCGGTCGGATCTCGAGATAGATGAGAGGGGAAGGGTGGGGGAATTCCTCGCAGGGATTAATAGTGGTAGCCTCTCTTCTGTTATCATTTAACTGTATGTTGGCAATCGTATCGATGCGGACGCCACAGGACGACGCCTTTCTCCCGCGTTTCATAGTTTAATTATCTTTTTTTCGACGAAAAGTCGGTAAAGGGTTTCGGA
>QFEY01000729.1:0-19011 GCA_003316435.1 Russula virescens | reverse complement strand
TGCTCAAGGGCAGAGAGAGGACCCAGGAAATGCTAGCGATTAATAGCAAAGGCATAGTCGCAGTATAATTGCAGTATTAAAGAAGCTACATGCGCCCTCCTCGAGGACCAGGGTTAGGTTGGTATCACTAGCTCCATTCGATGGACGCCACTTACACAACACAGCAGCCAGAGGATTTGGAGCTCCACCGGCGGATGGAAAACAAAACAAAACCATCAGTGCTTATGATTTGTTATGACCACCAGGATGTTAGCTATCCGTCGAGGTCACAGCTGCGATAGATACTGACGAACTATCGGGCGGCGACGTGGACAACATGGGGCGAATGGGCTAAGATCGACTGCCACACCACATGACTGCAACGTGATAACGGCCCCCCGCAAATGGCAATGGCCGAGAGGTTGTCGAAAAAAACACCAAAAAAGATGTCGTCCAAAGAAAAGGGGGAGAAGCGCTGTTAATCGACTCAGTGATTAGGCTAAGTTCGAACCCCTCGGTTCTCAGAACCACGGCGTGGATTGGCACAGTACTACTGTAGTACCATTCGCACAAAGCTGGCATAAGCTTCTTTATACGCCACACTCAGGTAATATCGCCACTTGTTTATGGTGAGTGGCGTGCAGTAGTCATCGGCAATTCCGCGTAAGTCGTGACGAGGTGCCTAAAATCGACCTCGAGTCATCATCTCAACAAGGGTATTCTGTAGTTAAAGCAGCAACAGCCCAAAAGTAAAAATAAGTACAACAAACGATTACAACAGATCGCATGGTGTTGGAACAACCAAGGGTACATGGAACGCCGTCCCGAGTTAGTATTTGAGACCCTCATCATAAGTTCAATTGGACCATTAGCTTTCCAGCATTCCTGGGGTCCAGTGAGCACGGGAACCGGCGTCTAAAGTGGACAGCAGTGAGCTACAGATGATGCAATATAGGAGTCTCCACGTACTCATCACAGAGGCTTTCGAGATGAGGTCGAAGCTTCGACTGACCGCCCTCGGAATGCAATCCCTTGCCTGATGTGGGACCAACACGTGAGGCGTCAAGAATATGAATCACAGGGATCGCTGAAAGACGTACCGACGATGAAGCAGATCTCATCATCGTTTCTATGAACGGCGGATTGGAGCTCTTTCTTCGCGTACTCCATAGCTTCCGCAACATGAAGGTCGTGAAGGTCAACCGTCCCTTTTGGAAGAGCCTAGCACGACCGAGGTTAGGCATGACTTTTGCATGGCGACAGATGGCCGCGTACCTCGTTATTCACCCTGAAGAAAATCTTGGCTGCCCTCCTATCCAGACTCTTCATTTCGCTCTTGTGACCGATAACGTCTTGTTTATGCCTCTGCGCCGCGGCAGAATCACGACGCTTGCGCGCACTCTTGGCTAGGTCACGCGCCGTGCACATCTCACGATAACTGCGTCGTGCTCGTTCCCGCAGTTCTACGGCGGCTTTCTTGTCTTCGGCAGTTGTGACAGCTACAAACTCGACGCCGGACTGGACATTTAGCAAACGGCTCGGAGCGAGTGGAGCACTGGCAACCCGAGTAGATGAGGACACGCCGACATGACCTGAACTGGATGAAGAGGGCTGTGTGTGGGAGTGTGTTGGGCGAGATTCGGCATCTTCGAAGACATGGTGGCGAACAACGTCAGGAAAGTGAGTACATTGATAGGTAGCCTGCGTAGGAGATTCGGAGGGCGCTAGGCCAGTCAGAGACGTCTCTGTAGAGCGAGGTTGAGAGAGATGAGAGTGAAGAACACCGTCGGCATGGCCTTGCTGGTAATCGTCGTAAATTGTAGGGGATCTGGTATTTGTCTGGCTTCGAGGATAGAGATTGGGTGGTGAAGATGAGTACGGCAGCGGGCTTGTATGGCGCACCGGAGACGCCGAGCCATTATCATCTTTGTCATCATTCCCCCTACCACCAGAAAAGAGAAGATAGGCGACGCCAGCAGCAGCCGCGACGAGGAGAGCTATCTTCGATGATGACATGTTGACGATATTGGGGGGAGGGGAGGCCTTGCTCGAGTTCAGAGAGCGGGCCAAGGAAATGTCAGTGAATAATAGCAGAACCACCGATGCAGTATCTTAACTTTTGAGAGAGGAGGAGAGGGGAGGAGCAGCACAGAGCATCTGTATTCGCTGTACTGATACAAGGAGAGGTTATCGGTAGATAAGAGTTACTGCAGTACAGCACACAACACTACTGGAAGGAAAGCTTAGTCAGGTTGCCCGGAATTGCACCAAATCAGACTGGATCCTAAACACAGTATCGATGCTGGAGTCTGACTACATGGCACTGAGCTCTCCTCAGGCTCGAGCTGAATACCGTTGCCGCAAAAGGAAGGTCTTTATATCGGAAGTTGAAACTGCCTAACGAGGCAGTGGGTGGAACTGCCACGTGAATTGCTTTGCACCACCTTCCTCATACCAATTAATCACGCCCACTAGATCCGCTTCAGGCTCCTTCGCCTCTTGCGGGAAAACCCCATCAGTTGCTGGAACACCTGCCTTCGCGCCCTGTACGTTTCGGGGTCACACCTCTCGGCTAGGCTGTGGATGTTGCGGAAGGTGTGGGACGGTCATGGAAGGGCGCAACGAGCTCGCGTAGCACATCGTCTTCCGCAGAGGCGTGGTCGGCAACATCTACGACTTTCGTCTGGAGAAACAGAAGTGCTTGCACCGCCAGGCGCGTCGTACAGTATTAAGTGATAAATAAGACGGGGTTTAGAGTAGGCACGCGTCATGGTACGGTTGACACCAGATCTTAAACTTGCCGCGTCATATACGTATAGTCACTTCGCGCGATGGTCTACTGTATAAGCAATTCGCACAAAGGTGGTATAATCTTCATAATTCGCGATAACCCAGGTAGCCGTCTTCATGCATTATGGTAAAGAAAACGAGCGGTGCTCATTAGCAACACTGTCCAAGTTGCAACAAGGTGTCTAGAATTGACCTCAAGTCATCATCTCAACAATGCGTATTCTGTCGTTTAAGCAATAACAGTCCCCATCGCAAAAAGAGCACGGTACAACTACAGCACAGCGCACTGGTGGTGGAACAACCACTGGCAAGGGTACATGAGAACGCCGTCCTGAGTCGGCGTTCAAGATCTTCGCCATCCATCCAACCGTTTCACTCGGACCCTGACTACCCCAGAATTATTGGGATCCAGCCAGTGCTCCAATCGGTTTCTAAAGTGGACAGGAGTGAGTATACCGGATGATGCCATAGAGTTCCCCACGTACGCATCACAGAACGCTTGCAAACGAGGCTGAAGCATCGGCTGTCTATCGACGGAGTGTTTCCCCTTGCCTAGTTGTGAGACCGTACGTAAGATGTCAAGAACATACACCAACAGTCGTTGAATGACGTGCCGACGATGAAGCGAATCTCGGCATCGTTTCGGTCATAAGCGGACTTGAGCTCTTTCCTTACATACTTGATGGCCTCTGGAGCACGAAGGTAGTGGAGGTTAACCCATCCTTTCTCAAGAGACTGGTACGATAGGGGTTGAGAACATGACGTTAGCAGCATGACAGATAGCCGTGTACCCTCAACTTGTTCTTCTTCCCGAAGATGATCTGAGCCGCCCTCTTATTTAGACATTGCATTTCGCGCTGGTAAGTGATAACGTCTTGTTCATGTGTCTTCCTTGCGACACGATCACGGCGCCTGCGCGCGTCCTTAACTAAGTCGCGTGCCTTGCGCATCTGACGATAACAGTCTCGTGCTTGCAACCGTAGTTTCTGAGTAAATTTTATGTCTTCGACGGTTGCGGCAGCTACAGGCTCGACGGCATAGTACTGGGCATCTAGCACACTCTTCTGAGACTGTGTCGAGGGAGACTCGAGGTATCCAACGGCATGGGCGCGAGTAATGTCAGGAGTGTGTGTACGTTGAACAATGGTCTCTGTGTGGGCGTCGTCGATCGTTGTGGTAATAATTACCGTATTCTGGCTGACACGGGTAGAAGTCAATTGATGGGGTGGAGAAACATGAGTAGGAGCATCAGAAGTCGCGTAGGTCGAGGACCCAAGCACCCTGTTACCAGTTGGGGCAAGAATGGAGAAAAATGTGTGCCCATTGTCGTCTGATTTTGTGGGACTTGCCTGGGTTTCAACTATAGCCTCAGTGGAGCGGGTGTGAGACCGCTGTAGGTGAGAAGACGGTGCGTGAATGGAGGTCCAAAAAGCGCGGTGAAAATGACGAACGTCGTTTGAACTATGATTCGAATCCTGAGAATCTGGGTGGTCATTGTCGTCGGCTGTAGGGGATCTGGTGTTTGTCTGGCCTCGAGAATAGAAATTGGGTGGTGACGATAAGTACAGCAGCAGGCTTGTAGGACGCACCGGAGACACCAAGTTATTATTGCTTCTGTCAACGTTCTCACTTCCACGAAAGAAGAAACGGATGGCGGCGCCAGTCACGGTAGCAGCCGCGGCGATGAAAGCCATGTTCGACGATGGCATGTTGATGATATTGGGGAGGGGAGGCCTTGTTCGAGAGCAGAGAACGGGCCCAGGAAATGCCAGCGAGTAATAGCAGAACCATCGATGTAGTACTAGTATCTACATGCGTCCTCTTCGAGGCAGCGCTCTGAACACTGTTGCCACACAAGGAAGATGTTCATATTGGGTGGAACTGCCACGTGAGTGGACACGAAAAGTGTTTTCCACACGCACATACAACAAAATTTCTGCTCGCTTTTCTACCAGTCAGTCTCCCCCGCCTTCCTCATACCAATCAATCACCCCCACAAGATCCGCTTCAGGCTCCTTCGCTTCTTGCGGAAAAAATTCCATCAGTTGCTGGAATACCTCCCTTCGCGCCCTGTACGTTTCGGGTGTCACAGCTCCCGGCGAGGCTGTGGATGCCGCGGAAGACGGTGCGGGACGCCCAAGGAGGGGCATGATAAGCTCGCGTAGCACATCGCCTTCCGCAGAGGCGTGGTCAGCAACCTCTGCGACTTTCGTCTGGAGAAACCGAAGCGCTTGCACCGCCGGGAGCGTCGTGCACGCTTCGCGGAACCTATGTGATCAGATCGGATCATGTGTTAAGACAATTTCAGATCACGTGATAAGACAGGGCCGATCAGATCATGTGACAAGACACGTACTGTTGACACCGGATCTTAAATATGCCGCGTCGTATGATCTCTTCGCGCGATGGTCTATAAGCAGTTAGAATTCTTTAGCGAGCAGAAGGGAAAAAAGGTAGCAATATGCGCGCTAACTCACCGCGACAGCGACATGCTCCAAAAGTCGTCCAACCTCTGTTCTGTCAGGGCGTCGTTCCCGTGGACATGGTCGCCCAAAGTACCACTCTCGAGTAGGCGCCCCGCGTTCCCGCCGTGCATATATGCGATGCAGGTCCGCGAGTCGTAGACGACCTGATGCGCATAACGTGCTGGTGGTACATTGTCGGGTTGCGTAGGCGTTGGCTCTGTGCGAGTCCAGGTCCCGGGCTTTGATGAGTAGCGGAATACCCAGTGCTTCCCATCAAGCTGTGGAAGAGGTGTTGTCCCAGTGCGCTTCAGACCACAGAATCTGCGATACACCATGATAAGTGGTGAAGTAGGGAGAATATGAACAGGAAGCCTACACATAAATCTCCTTCAGAGTTGGATCGATCACTGCTCGCTGCGCAAACATTTTGTCAGGGCCGCCTGATGCAGCGAAGTTGGAGTAAAGTTGGGTGCTGGTGTTTGTATCGAGGTTGAAGACATGCATGTCGAAAAGGTGGCGCTCTCCGTCTTCTATGCCCCCAAATATGTAGAGTGCATTCTCGTTCGGCTCGAATACCATAGAATGGCCTGTACCTCGTTCTCAGCTTAAGTCAAGCCCGCCCAGAATCTGCGTACGCACCGAACCTGCGCGTCAGAGAATGTGACGTAGATGGGGACCCCTTGAGTCTATCCGCGTCTCGTTAACAACAAGGACCCTGAGGAGAGAAAAAAGACCTAACGCACGGTAATTGACACCATGCCCTCGTAGCAACATCATAGCCATAAAGCCCTGAGAACTTGGGTACATCGGATGACCAGTCATTGACTCGACCGCCGCAGACGTACAAGCGCCCACGCGTCGAGTCAATGACCATTTGATGATCAATTATCCATGGCGGTCCGCCTGATGCCTACAGATCCAATCTTTAATATTGGCCACGAGCAGTGAGGAATCGGCAGGGGTACTTTACCTCTGTGTTTGCCGAAAGAAGCTCCCAAGTCCCCGCGTCGTCCCCACGGGTGTGATACGCATAAAAGTCAGCGCGTCGCGCCTGCGCTCTCAGCTCGCCAGCGTCGGCGGGACCCGGACTTCGCGCGCGCGACGGGTCGGTTTCTCTCAACTCGTCATCGCTGACCCCAAGACACCCGAGCAAAAAAATGCGCCCCGTCCCCTCGTCGAACACCATCTTGTGACACGAACGTCGACCGGGCCACACCGCGTCCTCGTGTCGCGACACGACGTGCCACTGGCCCTCGGCGATCAAGTACACCCAAAAGTCATCCAGGCTACGTTCGCCGTCCCACCCGCCGTAGAGGTATATCCGGCCCGCTGACTCGTCGATACACATCGCGTGGCCCCCGCGCTGGCAGGGCGTGTCACCGTCTGCGTTCGTGCCGCATAGACGCGTCCATGTCCCTTGCGCGGGTGCCTCACGCGAGAAAGTGTCCAAGAGGCCTACGTCTGCGGAGAGTTGTAGCACGCGCTCGGCCTCGGCCCAATTGCCCTCGGACACGATGCTGTCGTAGAGTCGCGTGACGAGTGGGTGCTCAAGTTGGACATCCGCGCTTGCAGTGAGAGTCTTGAATGCCGTCATGAGGCGCCGCGAGCGAAGATGTTTAAGGATATGCCGGAGGGCCATCGCCTCCATGTGCTGTGGTGTTTCATTAATCAAAATTTTCCCGGAGGATCGATCATCTTTGAGCGTACCGCCTCATGCTGCTGTTCGATGTCCTTTACGTAGCTTTCTCCGCTGAATCCAGAAATGGCGACGAACCAAATGGATATATGAAAGCTATGGCTATATGCGCTATAACACCGCGGTGGCTCAATACATTTGTATTCAGAGAAATGCGAATATGATCAACGTACGATATTGGGACGATTTTTAGATACAGGCTTGGGAAAGGAACACCCGCACTATTTGTATGTCGTAGGGAGAAAGTCTCTGGCACGCTGTCATCCTTGAGAGTGGCTGAGAGGACTTCAGTCATGCGATCCTTGGTCAGGCCAGCGCAGATCTTGAAATCTTTCATGTTACATGGGTGTTCTGGGCAATCGGATCAGGTGCCGTTGCCGGAATAGACACACTTATACCCACGTTTGTAGTGCTAGGGATAAGTGGAAAGCGGCGGGGAGATCGGCGGAAGGTGGTTAAAGTATTTGAGGGGGTACGCACCTTTCCGAAAGTTATGCTATCTTGAGCGGAACTTGAGTGACAATTTAGCATACGGCGAGTCGAGAACTCACCGACCACACTGAGTCTGTCAAGCCGTAAAAGAATCCATTGCTTTATGCTTGGGCTTTCATGCTGCCCGCTCCACCTACTATTGGGGTCTGTAGGGGCATCGACCATGATATTCTCGGCGACATAGCGATTGCTATGTTCTGAGCAACCGGCGATGGTGTATGATAAGCACCTAGATTGTGGTTGAGATGAGCCATCGTTCGCCGACATCATGGTCGTGATGGTGATTGATTGGGTTGTTGGAAAATAGCATTCGCAAGTGACAGCAATGTGGCGTTACACACGGACTGAGGAGACACGACCTGCCGCGAATCATTGGAAACGGCGTGACCTCAACCCAACGACACACAGAGCAGCTCAACGTGAAGATGATTTAAACAGGACATTGCTTCAACCGAGAGCCATACACGCACATGCTACAGGTCTGACGGGAACACGCAACAGGAAAAAAAGACAAAAAAATAATAAGAGGGGAAAGACAGAGCATTGATAGGTGATGAATGTATGACACAAAAGGATACCAACTGGCGTTCGAGATGATACGGAAGTGGTAATTATGTACAACACGGAGTGTAACCAGGAGCATCCGGGTCGGTAAGTGTGACAGTAGATCATGCGTGAGACGGATTCGCAAAAACCGGGGGTGGTCGCGCTTGCGAGTCGCGCGGCGGTTTGACACGAAACTCGCCAAGGATGGGGATGTGACTATGAAACACAGTCGTCAGGCGCAAGTCGTATATAGACAAGAAAAGCACAACGTACTCGGAGGGATTATGGGCATCCGGAAATCCGACCACTTTCTCCAAGTACCCGCGGTCCACCTCGCTCAGCACTGCATTGACGGACAACGTCGCAGTCGAGTACCAGATATAGTCGATTGCGCCGTGGAAGCTTGGTGTATAGTTTGTGAGGGGTAGCTCGCCGATGCCAGCATACGCGCTCTTCAACCCTAACCGATGCCTCAAACCATCGGTTGTATATCTGCCATAAGAGTGACCGAGGAAGTCCGGGTGGTCCCCCGCTAGTATGCCATTTGTAAGAAACTCATATACACCGCTACCCGGGACCGAGTTGTAGTCGCCACTGATGATGATCGGAATTTTCGTTCCGTCCGAGTATGTCGGCGGGGGTTTCGCCGATGATCCATCGGACGGCAGGCGCGGCGGATATTTGGCAAAGTTATTTGCGACCTTCTCCACTTCGTCGACGAGTAGCGCTACCTGGACCAGCTTGACGTCGCTATACTTCGGGTCCCAACAAATGTGTGCGTTTGCGATAACGTGCCGTGTACCAGTCTCAATGTTCTCAAAAAGGCAGATGACAGCGATGTCGCTCCGGATCAAAACCCGATTGAACATATCATCGGTCTTCTTGAAATCGGGCCGTTGCATGGCTACCGTACTGAATTCGAGGGGGTGTTGCTCTACAAGCTGATACCTACCATATTCGTCAGTCACTGCCCAGTAAGACCGAATGTAGCATACGTACTTGGATTTGTTGAAGAAAACTGCACTTCCATCTACCAGCCTGCGATCCGCCTCGTTCATCGTCTTGTAGCGGGACTTGGGATAATACACTCCTTCGTATCCAGCATTCCCGAGTTTGGGAACAAAATACTCCTCGTATTGTGCAGTTTGAACCTCCTGCAGGCACAAGAAGTCTGCTTGGTGCTTCAGAAGCTCGGCCATGATGAGATCTCGGCGATAGCTCCATTCGAGTGCCCAAGATGGTGTGTATCCGTACAACCGTTCTGTCGCGTACATCTCGCACAAGATATTGAAACACAAGACACTGAATACCTCTACATTCGGATCTTCAAGTAGTGTGTCGCGTTCCCCTGGAGCTAGGAGATCACGGAGGGAGCGGGGTGGGGGTGGCGCAGGAATTGGACAAGAGTCACGCAAGAAAGAGATGAGGGCTGGAGTGCCCTCCTTCTGGACGATCGCCTTGAGGGACGGCTCAAGCGGATTTCCCTCGATACCGAGCGTTTGTAGTTGGTGCAAGGTACCGAGTTCTGGGGGGATTGCGGCGATGTGATTGTCGAAGAGGTACAACTCCTTGAGCTTGGTGAGCATGCCCAATTCTGGAGGGAGGGTCTGTAGATTGTTTCCCGAGAGGTCGAGAAGTTCTAGATGCCGTAACCTGGCAATTTCCGGCGGAATGGCTGTGAGTGCGTTGTGGTTGAGGTAGAGATTGATGAGGAAGGTAAAAGAGAACAAGCCAGATGTCGGGGGGAGGTGCTTTATTTGTACGCCACCCATGTCGAGTGAGCTCCAGCTGTTTTCGGGAGGTTTGGTGGCAGTTGGACGGGGGGCTTCTGCCACGGGTGCGACTGTTGATGAGGGATGGTTGACAGCTGAGGTAACACCGTTCGTGGAGGGCTCGCCATTCGGGCTCGAGCTGATCCCATTCTCTACTCCGTCAGGTTCTTTCGTTGCTGTTTCGGGTGGGGGTTTGTTGGGATTTGTTATGGGAATTGCGGACTTTGCGACGGTGCGAGAAGCCATCGCGCTGGCACGGGCGCGATGATGGGGGGACCGGGACGCACGAATCATCTGAAAAGAGGAGCATATTGTTTCATGAAAGGAGTCCGCTGTGCAAGTAAATGAAGACGCACCTCGCATTTGAGTAACTGCTGTTGCCAATGGGGTGTGATGATCTGACTCGAGGCGCTTCCCGGCGAACCCTGCCCGACACCGAGGGTTTGTCCAAGAACGTTGACGGAGACGCCTCCATTTGAAGGCGGGGAGGGATAGTGTGAGATGGAGTTCTGGTGGTGATGGAGGGACTGCATGTGATGGGGCATATTGCCATTTGTGTAGAGGGGATAACCGGGAGAGGGTGGGGGTGGACCATAGGGGTGGGTGGGACGAGCCCATGGTGATGGGTCCGGATGAGCTGGGGAGAGTTTGTGGGCGATGCCCGGGGACTGCTGAGGATAGTACATTGCATTGGCGAGTGGCCTCACGGACTGGAGATGGGTGGTGGTATTGCAAGATGAATGAATGATCCTGACAAAAACCTGCGGATGAGAGCAAATGGAGGGTGAGAAAACGAGATGAGAAGGACGGCAACGCACCAAGCGGGAGAGAGAGTAGAGTACAGTACGGTTACAGCAACACACAGACCAAGCCAAGTTTCTCGAAAAGAATATGTCACGTGTCACGATAAACTAGTCACTGTCACCGTCACATTGACAATTAGCATCAGCTTAGTCATCGCTCGGTCTATCGGCTCTATCTACGCGGGCTCATTACACCACCAGCGTACTATTCGCGTTCTCCATCAAATATAAAACATCCTCTCCATCCCTCTCTGAACCCCCATCATCATTTCTTTTACCCCCCTCTAGACAATGTCTCCATATCAGGCTACTGTATCTGCTCCCGTTAATATCGCTTGCATAAAGTGAGACTTCTTGTCCTCCGCTTTCCTCCATCTCATCTCCCTCGTATCACCACCGCAGATACTGGGGAAAGCGTGACACAAAGCTCATCCTTCCCACAAACTCCTCCCTCTCTGTAACCCTCGATCAGGATCATCTTCGCTCGACTACCACGTCACGTGCAGACCCTTCCTTTGACAAGGATAGGCTATGGCTTAACGGAAAGGAAGAATCCATCGAGGCTGGAGGGCGCCTTGCGACTTGTATTTCGGAAATGAAGCGCCTACGTGCGGGAGTAGAGGCGCAGAACCATGCCGCGCCTAAGGTACGTACAATATCTTCCTTTCGCTTCAGCACATACCTTCTCATCCGACTTCGCTTCCGTCCCGCAGCTGTCCACCTTCCCAGTCCATATCGCTTCCCGTAACAATTTCCCTACAGCAGCCGGCCTTGCATCCTCCGCCTCTGGCTTTGCCGCCCTCGTCGCATCCCTCGCAGCACTCTATGAGCTCCCCGCCACCCCCTCCCAGCTCTCCGTCATCGCCCGCCAGGGCTCGGGCTCTGCCTGCCGCTCTCTTTTCGGTGGCTATGTCGCGTGGGAGATGGGCTCCGCACCTGATGGTTCTGACTCCCTGGCCGTCGAGGTTGCCCCCCGCGAGCACTGGCCTGACTTGCACGCCCTCATCTGTGTCGTCTCAGATGACAAGAAGGGCACATCGTCCACCTCGGGCATGCAGCGCACCGTTGAAACCTCTCCTCTTCTCCAGCATCGCATTGCTCATGTAGTCCCTGCTCGCATGGAAGCGATAAAGGACGCCATTTTGCGCCGCGATTTCACGTCCTTCGCACGCATCACGATGCAGGATTCGAACCAGTTCCACGCCGTTGCGCTCGACACCGAACCACCCATCTTCTACCTTAATGATGTCTCGCGCGCCATAATCGCGGTCATAACGGAGTACAACCGTGCCGCTGGCGCTACCAAAGCTGCCTATACCTACGACGCCGGCCCGAACGCGGTCATCTACGCACCCAAAGAGAACATCAAGGAGATCGTTGAGCTTTTGTTGCGCTACTTCCCCCAGTCTGAGCCGTTCCCGGATCCGTTTGCACTTGGCGTGGACAGCCAGGGTAGGCTACCGGATGGGTTCAATGAGAAGGTAGCAAAGCCATTCCCTGTCGCAAGTGTGAAGGGATTCATCCATACACGTGTGGGCGATGGACCACGAAAACTAGGCGCCGAGGAAGCGCTACTTAGCTCCAATGGCCTACCGACCTTTTTGGCTTAAAATGTGATGCCTCCAATGTAATCTACCTGCTGTGTATCATGTAGAATCTGTCAATCCAATAGACTGTACAGAAGTTGTACAGACCATGCGCGGACTCATATTACACCATGCACGTGATGAGATGTGTCATAAACGACTAGCCTAGCAACTCAAGAAGGTACGACTATCTTGGATGTGACATTTAACCCTCCGAAGATGCCAAATTTGACCAGTGCTGTGTTGTCCATAGCGAAATGCATCGCACCTTGAGAATAGCCTCTTGTGGCATTTACCGTTTTCCGACTCTCATACGAAGCAGGCCAGCTTCCCGACCCACTATTGCGTTCTCTCGTGGCCGGCAAATCTGCACTCGCTTCTCATCTACCGACACCACACCCGCAGCTAAAGAGAAAATACCAAAAGGCGAGGCCAGTGCCCCCAAGAACAGGTTCTCATCCGTTCATCCCCTCCCACCACCGCCGCCACGTCAAAAAGGCAGACCCCCGACCATCAGCACGCACGACATCGAGGTGTACATACAACCGTTGTATTCGCGAGGATGGGGGCTTTCTCCGATCCTTCCCAGCGGGAATGGCATTGCCGTATTGCGCAAGCGGTTCGATTTTGCGAGCACAGAGGCGTTGGAAACGTTCTTGGCTGATCTTGCAGAGTACGAGGAGAAGACACAGGTCCGTCTCTCCAGTTCAGGCCTACGACGGTCTCCATCCAGATAAGATAAAAACTAAACTGACGCACATCCCTTCGTTCCTGATATTCCCTCGGACCTCTCAGCATCACGCAAAGACGGACGTGATCGAGGATCAACAACAACACGCCGTCCTCGTCAGCACGTGGACCCACGTTGCACGGAGGCCGAATGTGGATGTGCGGGATAAAGGTTCCAAGACGCAGGGCGTGACGGCGCGGGATATTCGCCTTGCGTATGCCCTCGAAGAGTTGTTCGAGAGTGCGTTGGTTGCGAGTGGGAGAGAATATGCACCCCGCTTGCGCCCCGCGGCTGACCAGCCTATAACGGTAGAAGAACCGGAGGGTTATAGCTAAGTTGCAATTGACCCGAACCCAGAGAAGTTAGAAGATGGTCTAGGGCGCGTTTCGTTTCAAACTTGGTAATCACTTATCTGTTTGATCTTCAATCATCCACCAGCACCGATTTCTATGAGCGGACACGAGATACAGTATGTGACATAGTGCAAGCGCCCCTCATATAATAGACTCCGCATTCATAGGTTTTTATGGTAGTCGGTTTCTTTATAACCAAAATTAAGGTCCATGCGCGCATGCGTCAGACCGAATTCTCGTGTTTGCGGGTCGAAATATTCAAATGGGCGCCCGTGCCTGCGGCAACCGTGAGTCTCCCAGGAGACATCGTAGTTGATGAGATTTCCAAGTCAAGAGTGTAAATTTAATAGCAGGTTGTGACGGGAGGAGAATAAGTAACAATACATTCATTCCCTGTGATAGAGATTTTATACATGTGCCCCGCCGGGGATAGTTCCGCGTAGTGAACCTGGTGTATTGACAATAGACTGATTTACACTTACGCCGTATGGCGAGGGTGTTTTGGATAGTGTGTCGCCCCAAGGGGGAAGGGGAATGGTAGGAGAGATAAGGTGATGCTGATAAGGGGGATGACGGCAAGGAGAAAGAGAGGGGTACGAGCGCGATCCGGTAAGGTAAGTGGGCACGAGGCAGAGAGTAAACAATAATTCGATGGGCGGCAAATCGTCCATAGACAAGATGACAGAGGAAAAAGAGAGAAGAGAAAAAATAGGGAGCGGCACGCGAAGGCTTTTTGGAGGGCATAAGACGAAGTCAAACTAGGAACTAGGGGCGCTATATTGTGGCGAGTAGGATATCTTATTTACAGGGGGTCGCAATCTCCAAATCACAGAATATTCGAGCAGAACGTCGCAAACTGGCTTTGAGGTGCCCACGCGGGGAGTTGACGAAAGTAGCTAAAAACGACAAAGAAATAAATAGGAGACTGAGAAGAGTGGGCGTGCGGCCCAGAGCGCACAGTACTTATCGAGGAAGGAGGGATTAAGACGAAATAAAAGAGGTATCACGTAGTGGAGATACCAGTCACCAGTGGGCGGGTGGCCTGGAAAAGGTAGAAGTAAAGCAAAAATAAGCAAAACGCATGAAAGAGGGAAGGCGACGTGAGGAATAGAGAACAGAGTGCGGCGAGATGAGCAGGACGATGCATCCGATTTTGGTCAAGGAAGCTCCGACGGCTACCTTACATCACTGATCAGCCTAGAGCCAAAGTGTACCTGACCAAATTCCGACATTGACAGTCGACAGCACTGCATAAGATGAAATAGTTTGTAGGTGAGTTAGAGCTAATTGTATCCGTGATTGGGTAGTGTGTTTGCCCAAGAACTTGAAGGCATTGAAGTCGTAAGCACATTCCAAGGCTGCTGGGATATCCAGGATGTCTGTGAATGGTAAGATGGTGTCGCGAATGTTTCGGGGTGAGCTGCCAATACGGGAAAAGCAACTGGACTACCGGCCAGACTGGCTTCACGGGGAGCGAATGCCAGTGGGTTAAGTCCGACATCTGAGAGTTGAGCAAGTTGAGCTTGGCGGAACCCACTCATTCCAGACGTGTCAACACTCCCAAGCATAGTGCTAATGAATATGATATTTGAGAACGCGGTCAACATGCACGTGGAAGTCATACCGACCTTATCAAAGCATACAGATCTGTCATGTGCTGCTTGAGACGACACGTGGAACCTTCGTTATGCAGCGGATAGCGGCTTAGTACACCCGCAGCGCGCCTAAGAACCTGAGACAATTCAAGGACTGCATAGTGGTTCTCAACCTCTGAGAGACAGCCACATCCTTCAAGACGTATCTGGTGTTCCAAGTCGAACGGGCGGGGATTGCGGGAATCCATACCGTGGGTAACGTTGTGGGGCGTGATGCCCCAGAGAGATGACAAGGAGAGGTCTGACTGCGGATCCGCACTTGCTAAATAAGAAAGGTGTCGCAACGGTGAGGTCGAGAAGGTGGGAAGAGGTATAGCGCTTGCGATATTCGATGGAGAAAGTATAGAACTAGTCGAGTATGAGGCCAACGTGGGGTTGGAAAGGTCGATAGGAAATTGCAATTGCCCCCCGTGCAGTGCTTCGAACGAACGTGGAGCCAGCGAGCCCTCCTGCAATGGAGGCCACTTGAGTACCGAGAGAGGTGCTGCTGAAGTACCATCTGCTTCGAGAAGTGGCGACGGGGAACCGACGTTCTCTTCGGTGTGTGGGATCCTCGACGAGGACGAATGCTCCGCGAGGCTTGCAAGTGCGTTGGGTACATAAAATGTATGTTCTTGCTGTCCCTCACTGATCTTGGATGGTAGCTGACTCGGAGATGACCGAGGGCGTGGCTCGTTTATGAACTAAGAAAATCATGTCATCTGTCAGAGGTACTCTCCGCTTCATGCTCCGCACGGGCAACTTGCCTCTCGAAAAACACTTTGGAGCTCAACCATACGCCTTTGGTGATACATCTTATCATCCGCGTCTTCAATCCTAATAAGAAGGAATATAATTTCCTCATCAGGGTGGATGGTGAGAACGTAGCAGGTGCCGCCAAATTACCATGGACTCGGACGAACAATTTCGTATACACAGGATCTGGTCTGCCAAATCAACAAGCAACTTGATTAGCTAGTACTAGGACTCTCGCACATGAGAATTATGTACCTTCCCGAGTTGAGTGCAGCGACCGCAAGGCCTTTTTCGATCGCACTGATGAAACAGTTAAATGACTTCCGGCTACTAGTAGTGGGATATGGCATGTGATGATACCTTGCGCTTGGCAATATGACAAGGCAAACAAGACTTCGGAATACGATTTCGGCGATGCTTCCTATGGTCACAATCGCCCATGCCAGTAGGGAGACTTGAAGGAGGGTCCATTTGTTTTCGCTTTGGCTGAGCAGACTCAGCAGACATATGCCAGTGAAAGGCCGTGGAACACGAGGAACTTGATGTCAAGAGGCTCGTGGAAGGAAGCTAGTCTAACGCTGAGAGGGGTATGATTTTATGTGCTATCGAGAATTGGCAGCCGAGCCCAGGTCAACCAACAATCGATAACCCATCATGGTTTCCCCGAAAGATGGAACACTTAGCACTGGCAGCGTGAGAAGGGCTTTGCGGCCTTAGCTATTTTCGAGCGCAAGTAGGGCTACGTGCACACTCGGGTTTGTGGTAGCCGAAGCTCGCCGAGCCATGCGCAGTGACGAGAACAAGAACGATAATTGGGCGACAACGATCTTTACGGCGGATTCCAGGCCTGGGCGTTCCATCATTCTGAGCGGAATCATGGTGGTGGAGGTGTCAAGCAATCGAAGCCTCGTTCCTATCTCATATAAAACAGAATAACACTAGGCTATACTCCAATATGATATTGGTCATTGGTCAGCAAAGTTGGAATTGAAATGGGCTGAAACCGCTTTCGGAGGTGTATCGTGCGCAATTGCCCTCTCAGTGGATGCACTACTGCGAGTAGTAGTCACGGCACAGTAACCCGTGTTGCCCAGCCTGGCCTCATCTCCTTTTCTCTCTGTCGCTTAGGCTCACGACGCACGCAACCTTCGTCGGCGCTCGCTCGCGCGGACGAGTATGGGATCACACGCATCGGCCTCTAGCGCCTGGGGTGCTGTGTATTGCAATTTCCGTCTCGGCCGTCGTTGATTGACGAGTGCCCATGCATTGACTCGGAGAGCGTGCTAGGCCCATCCCAAAGGGGCAATGGTACCGCTTTTAGACTTTTCGACCTTTTGTTTCAAGTTCCTTCCGGCGCCAAAACCGGCGATGCGATCGTGCGGCGCTGTTCTTTTATTGGCCGAACAATTGGTACTACTTATTAGCTAATTTGATCCAAGACGACTGAGTCGCCCGCTAAATGCCACAATATTTCATCTTTACGCCCATGAGTATCCACGTCTTGTAGTGATCTAGCACTTCAAAAATCACGCCATCTCGCTGGCTTCCGTTTTTATCGGCTTCCGTTCTCATCCAGAAGCCGACCGGTAACCACAAACCCACACCCCACACCGATTATCACCGACAATAGGGGTGCTACACCTCAAGGGCCGACAATGCTCGGTTCTCACAAGTTCGAGCTCAAATCGAATGCAACACAGACCACTGGCAGACGGCCAGGGAGTTGTTATCTTCAAGGTTCGAAGTGGGAGAAAGACGAGCAGGGGGAAACACTTGATATTCATGACAATGGGCCATGTAGGGTCGAATTGGGTGCACTTAAATGGATAAAAAGTTATGGCCAGGGCGATTTTGGCATTTGCCAGAAGGCTTGCTTGACTTTCGCATCATCTGGACCCCAATTTCCTTTCTCAGCCTCGACAACTGAACAACATTTGCTTGGAATAAATATATATTCTGGCATAGTAAAGACCTCACAGGCCTCAATGCCACATATACTGCGTGAACCCTGTTTCGACATAAAGTGGTCTATAATTATGAAATATATGAATTGCCAAGAACCTGTAAGTTGGCAAGGGCCGGCATGTTTGTCGACACCAAGGCTCGCCCTTAGTACGAGAACTGGTTGGGGTGCCGCCCAACAAGCTCCAAGTACTGGCGCAAAAATTCGGCGTCTTCTTCTGATCCACCAGAGATGGAACATGGAAGCACAAAGGCTATTGCGATCGGCCCATGCCACCGCATATCTATACACTATGCTTGGAGGGAGATAGTGCCACTGCAAATCGGGGAGCTTGCGAGGCACATTACTAATTGAGGGCTTACGCAGGACATTAGTCGATGTAGGCGTTGAACTGGATCCACAGGCATGCGAGCTACATGCCTGGCCCGGAGTCCAACGGTGTGCCCGACGTGGCAGAGCCGGCACGGAGTACAAGGACGGAGACTGCATGGCAGACGCCAGAGTTAGGCTTGCTGGTTGCATTAACTCGGAGAACTGGTGCACGTGGCTCTAAGGAAGTCGAAGCGTACCGTTTGTGCATCCCTCTCTACTTTGCGAACTTGAATGAAGTATCCAGCATACAAGCTCATTTGGGTGCTTGTCCCACTCCGGCACATTTCTGTACCCTCATCCAGGAAGCATGCAACAGAGACAACAGAAATGTTCGACTTATCTCGAGGAGCTCGTCGAATAATATCCCTGGCCCATCTGCGAGTGGTACCATCCTTCTCGGCACGCAAGATGAGCACCAGCTGACAATGTCATCTCACCGCGAGGGCAAGAAGACTAGCACCAGTGTGGCCGATGATGGCATTGAGGATAGCAGCGGTACCGTAGCTGACGAAGAGGTGGAGACGAAGGGAAAAGGGAGTGGTACGTGAGGCGGACAGCTCTCATGCAGATGGGGGATCGAGACTGGATAATGCACGACATCGCTGCATCAGGTCAACGTGATGAGATCTAGGACATGGATGATGAGAGTGGCGATTACTTATGACGATACACCGCGCATCTATGCGTGTGCTCCTGTATTCGCATTCTTTGTCTGGGTTGTGTGGTGGTCATTACATGGCGATGGCGGGGTCGAGGGTGACACGTCACATTGAGACGACTTGCAAAGGTTTAAATTTACTGTGTGGGACTGGTTGAAGTCATACGGAAGATGATATAGGGGAAAGTGTTAGAGGTGTGGCGTTGAAGCAAATTAGGAGGAAATCACCAGGGTTTTCCAGAAAGAACAGGGAAGAGACACGCCATAGAGTCTCCCCTGACAGCGCGCCAAAATCTAGAGACTGCGGGCCGTGCCAACGGCCGCCAACTACAGTAGTTGGTTCTGGTCGCAGACTCTCATCGTGCATCTACTCGACACACTTATAAAAATACCCCTCAATACACCATGGCACGAAT
>QFEY01000728.1:0-111103 GCA_003316435.1 Russula virescens | reverse complement strand
GGACCTGCGTTGGCGGTACAGGCACGAGGTAAATGATCGGCACGGTGAGCGACTCCCGGTCGTCTACAAGCAGCGTCGCAGTTCGTGGGATGTAGTCCGATCCAGTGTCGAGCACGCCCTGTAACATGCCCTCTTTGCCTTCATGCTTGCCATGGTCCCATTCGGGAAATCCGGCGCTGTCTCCTCGTGTGCCTCGGATCTTGACCATCATTCCGATCTTGTTGGCGGCATAAGCCGGGTCCACCAGCCAGTTCTTGTCCAATTCTGATAAAGACATAACGCGTGAGTTTGTGCTGAAAAAGTATACATACGGTGATCAACACTTACTGAATGCCGTCTTCCCAGTTCGTTCATGTGGCGGGTATGCAGCCGGCGTCTCCGCAGGCATATCAGAACGACCGGCAAACATTCCAGCTGGCGTCTGGGCATTATACACTGTTGAACCATAGCCTGGTCCACCAGGCGTGGGAGCAGACGCTGCCGGGGTCGGAGCTCCGAAGGCAGGTGTTGGCGCACTCTGTTGGCGTTACGTTAGTCTATGAACTGGCATAAACACCATACGACTCACCCAACTCGAGTCACCCCAACCTCCCGATGCTGGTGGTCCTGGACTAGCCCAACCGTTATTAGCCGCCGCGGAAGAACTCTCGTTCCAAGAGGTAGGTTTTGGTGTCGCCCCACCCCAAGCGGGTGTTGCGCCCCCCCATCCCGTTCCGGTGCTGCCGCTCTTGGCCGCGGCCGCGTATGGATTCGGTGTTCGCGAGCCCCAAGCTGGCGTTCTCCCACCTTCTTGCGCGTACGGATTCGGCGTTTGGGAACTCGTGCTGAAAGGTGTTCTGCCTCCTTCCGTATATGGGTTAGGCGTTTTCGAGGGACCCCAAGCTGGGGTCTTTCCACCCCCTGCATTGTACGGGTTGGGAGTGCGACCGCCGCCACCCCAGCCGCCACCACCAGACTGCGCATATGGATTGGGCGTCCGGCCACCAGTTCCAAACCCTCCGTCACCGAAGCTTCCACGGGGGGGACCCATACTGTCACGCCCACCCTCAAGTGGCTCAAGTTTGCCATCCTTGCTGGATTATGATGAGCATAAGGGTCTTCGAACAGAGTATCAATACACTCACTTTCTGCGGTATAGCTTTTCCTTCTCGATAGTGATGACCTTGTTGTTGGTATTGAGCTCCACACGGGCGATGGGGCCATTCGTGTCCTTGATGGTACCGACATAACCTTTTTGAGGGCCCTTCACTACAGTGACAAGGACACCAATGAGCCGGTCTCGCAGACCGCGACCTATGCCGGATCCAACCATGCCACCTGTCACGGCGCCACCACTCAGAGCCGGGTTCATTTTTGAAAGGTCGGTACCAGGACGAATGATGTTTCCTTTTGGGGCAAGAGAGACAAGGGACCTAGCTCGTGTCACAAAGACACCGCCGTTTTCTGTGATCTCGCGATTGTGCAGGAACGCAAAGAAGGATTGGTGCACGTGGAGAACGCGACCCTTCCGGCCCTACGAAAGCAAAATAAATTATATAAATGGCGTCGAATTTGTAAAATGGATGGTCTTCTCTTACCTCGCCATCATTTTCTTTCATATTGTCACCGACTCGCAATTCATGTCCTTCAGCGTCTGTTGCGATAGCGCGGTTTGAGTCGCGACGCATGGATATTTGGTGTGGCTGCACCAAACGGACTTGCCCGTTCTGGTCCAGGACGCGGAAAGAGTCGCGTTCGGTTTTAAAGATGACACCGACGGTTTGGTTGCTGGATGCGGGTGAGACACTCGAGAGGTGATCATCAAGAAAAATCCTTACTCCAGCTGGACTAAGTCATGAAGTTCATAGTTGCCTACGATGTTCGTGCCCGCGCCAACCTCTGCAGCCTCGCGAAGGTCTTTGGAGAACACAGAAACCTATAGAGCAAGGAACGCTCAGCGACGCAGAATTGGTTAAGCAAGATCAACCGACCTCTTGCATAGACATGTCAGATAAGAAGGTTACAATGTTACCTGAGACGGAAACGACGAGACCGGACTCGTCAGCATTCTTCCCAGACATCACTTTGACGTGGTCTCCGGGCTTGAATCGCTTTCTGACACTTCGCGCTGGTACCTGGACCTTCTGTCCTTCGAGATCGATCGTGCCGACGGGGTTCACGGTTACAACATCCAAGTTGATGGCCTCGACAATACCATGAACACCCGCCTGTTCGCCTTCGAACACCTCGACGTGGTCGCCGGGCTGCAGCACTGCTATTGCAGCCTTCCGCGAAGCTTCGGCGATAAGGGAAAGGTCAACGGTATTCTCCATGCCCTCGCCTTCACTATTTCCCCGCGCAAATCGCGTGATCTCGTCCAGTGTAGGGTTGACATTCTCTGTCACTATCCCGCTGAGCTTGAAATCTTTCTCGATGAAGCCATCTTTGTACGTGTCGTTTTGGAAGATGTAGGCTTGATTTCGCTTCGAGACCATCTTGCGACCATATACTTTTACAACTTCCTCGTAGTTGAAAAAACGCTGAGGGGGGCGGACACCAGTAGAGACCGCGAGACCAGTCTTCTTCCGCTTTTTGCCATCAATGACAACTTCGTCCTTGGGGTTGAGATCAATGCGCGGAATGAACTTAAGCCCAACCTCCTCCCCGTTTTCGGTGATGTCTACTACTTGGGCGAGGTCTCCCTGGTATTTGCCTCGCTTAATCCGGACCCAGTTTCCTGGGTTGACAGTAGTTTCCTTCTTCTTAATCAAGAGCAAGCTGGCCATTTCATCGATTGGTACCAGGGTAGCGCCACGACTGGGGTAGATTCCGACGAGTCCATGGCAAGCTTCAAGGACCTGCTTCTGACTGCGAGCCTCAACATAGATAATGCCAGGAAGGGAGTCACGTTCAAAAGCAGAAAGGATTTGTAGGGGATGGTTGGAGAATTCGAGGTCAAGTGACTTGCGCATGAGACTAAAAACGAGTTCTCGTTCTCGACCAGGCTGAGGTTGCGTACTGTCAGCACTGGTATATGCGTTCATCGCCCAGAACGAATGCATACCTTGCACCTCACTTGCCAGAGGTTAGCATCCTGAACAGAGGGCATTAAGAGGCGCTGAGGAACCTCGTTCATGTCCCCAGTGTAGCGAACAGCTGCCCGCTTGTAACGTTGGCTAACGTCCTCTGCTATGCGCGCCAAGTCTTGGTCGTTGAGCTCCCTGTCACGTCTATCTAGACGGGCATGGTGGACTGATCTCCTTGGACCCTCTTCATCATCTCCTTCTCCTTCAGGCTCGGCGATGAACTCGTCTGCGATTGGGCCTAAGTAGAAAGTAATTGTGCCATCGAAGCTAGTTAAACACACCTCTTCCATATTCCTCATCCTCTTCTTCTTCGTCTTCATCCTCATTGACCTCGGCTTCTACATCAAGGAAGCGGTTGACCGCAGAGCGTTTGTGACGACGCTAGCAGCGGCCTTAGTGGTGGGGGCGGACCACTCATGTAAGATAGGGCTACTTACCTTTTGCCGTTTGCCACCACGAGACACCCCTTCATCTTCACCTTCTTCATCCTCATCATCCTCATCTTCGTCCTCTTCGTCTTCATCACCCCCGCCATCATCCTCATCCTCTTCTTCCTCCTCCCTTCTTCGACTATCCCTGTTGTGTTTGCGGCCGCTGCCATGACGAGAACCTTCATAGTCTTCTTGTTCCTCCCTATCTTCATCTGTACGCGCGAATGATGCAGCGTCGTATCGTTCTTCCTCTGCGTCGGACATCGTAAGATGGGGGAAAAAGTACGAAATGGCCAGGAACTTTCACAGCGTCAAGTCACTCTCGGGATTGGTCACGTGTCACACCGACACGACCCCGCAGTTGACTCTTGTCCTACCTTCAATATTAATGTACTGTCTGGCAAGATGGCACGCTTTGAAGATCTTCCACTCGAACTTTTACCTCTTATTATAGCTCACATACTCGACCATGAGCATCTTTCCTCGCTGTGCCTTGTCAGCCGCACATTCCATCAGTATTCCGTGCCGATCCTCTACAAGCGAATCGCCATCTTTCCATGGCATAAGTTCTCGAAGTTTAGGGTGTGTAGCTCGTTGTAGTCTTTAAGTAGAAGAGTCTAATTCGAAATAACCATGTAGGTGGTACAATTATTTAGAACTCTAGCGGAGTGTCCCAACCTCGCTTGTCTCGTCTGCCATTTGGGTTCGCTTTTCACTCACTGTGAGATACTCAACTACATGGATCACCCCAAGAAATTAGGGATTTCCCGAAACGTTACGGTTTCGGTTTTACCGATGGACTACCGATGGACTTGTACGCCAAAGGGCTCGAGAACTGTGTGCGCCTCAAAAGCTGCACATGGACTAGAGATGGCGCCTTGACATCCGACATTCTCAAGAGTCTTGGGAGATGTCCCGAATTATCCGACGTTACTATCAATGGACAATATTCCTGGCAATATGAACCTATGAATCTCGTCCAATTACTTCATCTTAACAAAATCTCGTTGATAATGCCCAGCATGTCTGTACTCGAGATACTTCCGCGTTGGCTTCAGGCAACGGGACGATCACTAACCAGTTTAGCGCTTATCTGCAAGGCATGCCTATGCCCTTTGCATGCCTTAGAATGTTTCATTTACCATAGGCCAGGAAGACATTCACGTCACTGACAGCCTCTTGGAATCCATATCACAATGTCTTTCACAGCTAGGGCGTCTCCATTTGGCTGGGTGCCGAAGAGTAACGAACGAGGGTATCTGGTCAGCGATAAGAAATAATGTCAGAAACATAGAGGAACTGAGCCTCGAGAGCCTGTCTCCTGCATTTGCAAGTTTTTCGAATAATCAACTTCATATCCAGTCGTCCAGGCTGATTAGATGTCCCGGAGTAGGATATGTTGGCACTGGGAGGTGCTTGCACGAAAGCGGACGGTTTGACATCGTTGCGCTCCTTCACATTGACTACCCGGCCTAGAAACTCAACCGACGCATGGATGGCTGGAACAGAGTTACTTCTCAGCGGGTCTTCTTCCCTCGAGATCTTTCAGATCTACGTACCCAATCCGGGCTCGGTGGCAGCCCTTACAGACAAATTTTTCATTCGCGTCATCGATCAGCACCATGACCGCCTAGTCCGGTTTTCTTTCCATCGGCTGTCCATCGGTCTCGACATCGTCGACCATGTCTGTACCAGTTGCCTGAGATTAGAAGAACTTTTCGTAGTCATACATCACGCAAAAATGGTCGATTTCTCTGTCCCTTCTATGCGTACATTGACATGGGTGTTGTCAGGCGCCTCTTCTACCGATACTCGCCCAGGCGACGCATCTCCGCACAGTGCACATCCAAATCGTCGACCGGCCGGTGCCGTGTCATGCCTTCGAGCACGCATGGGATATCGTTCGCCAATGCAGTCCAACGATTCGTCAGGTTGGAATCGACACAGATGTTTGGAAAGTAGGTCTTTTCCTTACATTCACTTTCGCCCACTGATCATCGATCCAGGTGGAAAGGCGTATATCTATCGTGGAGGGCATGGTGAGGTTGGAGCGCTTTCTCACCACAGTCGAGAACTCGGATATACCAGAACGACTTCTCGTAGTTCACACATGGTAAAAAAATGTTGTAGTAGTTCCGTATTCGATGCACCATGTACAAACCCTAACCAGTCTGTATCCTCGGCCAGCCACGTGGCCAAATTCCGTTGGCCCTGCACGTGTACGTGTACATCTGTACGTTTTGGGCCGAGCCAACGACCACTGGGGGGATTTATCATGGCTAGACAGAAATTGTCACCCCAGGGCCAACGCCTGCGTACAATTATTTTGGCTGTACCCGTCATGGCTGCAACATCTGGTTTGCAACAATCTTTTGTCACTTTCCAGTAGAGGCTGCTCACGCATTAAACCTCCCAGTGGTGCTCTACAAACGCCTCGTGCTCGGAGAACCCCAGCGCAAGCTCCCTCGCCCCGGAGAGCGCGATGCAGACCGGAAAATCCTCGAGTTTCACCACGAGGAGTCGCCGAATGACCGCGGAGAGCGGCAGCAGTAGAGTTGATGATATTTCGAGCCCGCCAACGCAGAGCGTAACGTCATGTACAGAAAATTGTCTGTCTATCTATCTGGCTAGCGTGCTTCGTGCTGTTATTATTCTACTGAGGGTAATAAAGGAAGTTGTGGGGAAAGAGGGATTATTTTGACTCTGCTGGCGGGTGCTGGACTACGCGCACGCCAGCGATGCGTGCTGGATTGAAGGACCGATCGCAGTCCGCATATGCGGCGCCCGCACCGAAACCCGTGGTGAGGGCGACGGGCCACGCGCGTCCTGGAACAACAAAATGTCATCGTATTTTGGGTAGATTGGTGCGGTGGATTGGTCACGCACGGCGAAAGAGGACGACGGATGCGACGACACCGACGCTGAAGCCGATACCACTGTACACGCAAGCAAAAAAGGAAAAAATATAAATTATTATGGTACAGAGGGCAGAAAAGGTGAGACGCACGATTTCACTAGTAAATCCGCCACTGACACCGCGTGCAACACATCATGAGCTTTAAATTGTGGGCGAGGGAACTACCACATACAACAGCGGTCATACTATGGCGGTTTCAGCGATCAAATTAATCAAAAGATTCTGATATGCGCGAGGGAGATGTGCGCACCTTTTGAGCGACGATGTCCTCACTGGAGGTCGGTTTTAGTTGTGGGGTTGAGGCCATGGTGTCTGGAGGCTGAGGATAAACACGGATAAATTGCGGCGCGGGCCCCTGTTCTTCGGGCGCCAAATATACCGTACATAATCTGGGCTCGGTGGCTCGCCTCGATGCGATGCGTATTTCATATATCCCAACATGCAAGTTTGGCACGACCCCTCTTCCAGGGCAGGCAGTCTTTGGGAATGGAACGGGAACCAGGCCAGGAACCTCAAGTACCTAACGCTCAGCCATCCAACGTGCGTGGTTCACCTATTTTTGGTCGCGGTGCCACGGTACCTCGGTGGCACTCGATCGCGAATCAGGCTTTATGACACTGAATGCACGGTACCAGAAGCTCAGCAACGCTCCCATGGTCGTGCTTCTCGAACTATACGACATGTACATTTATCACTGGCGCTCCACCGTCACAGCTCCATCAGCATCAAAGGTCCTATATGCACCGGACGTTCCGGAGTTTTGTAACCTGCTGGTGTATGAATCAGAGAATCGTGAACCTCAAGTGCACCGCAGGCTGCATGCTGCGTGCTGCGTGCTGACCCCGAGCGCTCCACCTCGTTTCTCGAGGTCACCTGGCTGAGTTAAGTTTTAGGTTCTACAGTATCCACGACCCCATTATTGCTTAAGGTGTAGTACCAATCTTACGGGCTACAAGTTCCTATATCGTTGACTGTATCCTACTTGACGAATGACGATGTCATGATTGATTGACAAGAGACGATGTGTCATCTCTCGGACCCCAATGGAATGCCCCACGAGGCAAGCATGGCTATGGACTCTGCACAGCTTACCTGCAGTTCATTGGGAGGTCTCGACACGAGGGAGGACTTGTTTTCCGAATTACGCGTATCTCAACGTAAAGCTGTTGTTGCCTGGCTAGGTTGCACCGGATGTGGATTAGCGCGTCAGTTGGAACGGGTGGCAGTCGTGAGAAACGGAGTAACAACTTTGGGAAATATTTCCGGAAATCCGAGGCGTTTAGCCAGATGGACCCAATGCCGCGATTGCAGTATATGGCCAGACCACAAAGGGACCGTCACCTGAGTGCGTCTTGGGTGATATGAAACCGTCGTAACACAGCCTATGTGCAAACGTTTTAGCGTAGGAGGCCGGGTGATTATCTACGATGGGTGGGGTGGATAGCATGGGGCTGCATGGGCGAATAACCGAATGTGACTCGACCAGGATCCGGATTGACTCGTGCGCGGATGCTACGTAGACAACATGGTATTTAGGGTGCTTTATGACAGCCGATATACTTTTTATTTGCATGCAAAAGAGAGTAACAGGAATAAATGCAATGTGTGCCGAGTTTGGCAAGCTCGCCGCCGGGGAGTGGTTCTGTCGGGGCAGTGCCGGCAGTGGTTGCACTAATAAGGAAAAGGTGGGGACCGAAACGGAAAGTATTCCGATGAGTAGATGAGGAGAAGCTGGCCTCGACGCGTGCAATCCATGTTGCAACATTCTTTTATACTTAACAAAGATTAGTCCCTTTACACCGCCCTCTCGTCTATCATAGCAATGTCCGATGTGACAACCTTGTTAAGTTAACCTCGACTAATTATTCACAGCATTTATCCACCCCCGCATTATATAGCACTAAATCTCCCCCAGCTCCGCTCTCTCCTTCCCTCCCCTCAATGTTTCCCCGCCCATGGTCCACTCCGAGGAAGCATTTGCGCAACCCCCCTCCGTCTCCCCCTTCAAACGCGCCCTGCATGTCATAACCACTCGCGGGCAGCTATCACCGAATTCAAAGCAGATCGTTTTGAACGGTAGTGCACTCGATACCGAGGATGAGTCACCATCGACACCACGTCCGTCCCCGTTCCTGTCCCCCCCTCCCCTCTCACCCTCTCCAAGTCCGAGCCTGGGTAGCAAGTCGGGAGGTGTGAGTCCGCGACTTGGTATCGTGAGGAGGGCCGTATCTCTGGCTCGACGTGCCAGTTCCAGTGGCGGCGTCCGTAAAAGGCAACCGAATGAGAAGAAGGGACGAAGTCATTCGGCGTCCGTCGCTGCGGCTATCCCGGCCCTCTCTCGGACGGAGCCCACGAGACATCCAAGTCTCCTCTTCCCCCCGTCTGATAACCCTCCTCATGCGCAGAATAACCTGTCCATAGAGGTCACAGGACACTCACCGTCGACCACCCCCGTTTCCTCGCCTCAGGAGGCGTCAACCTTATCAGCTCTTAATATACCTCTTCTGTCTCTCCCTACACCGCCCTCACCACCGATGTTTACGCCTTCCTTATCACTCGTTCCTGATGAGTGTGTCACCCGTGGCAACCCAGTCGCTCAGTGCACATCTACAATAGAAGTTACAGTACCAGATCTCCTTCAGAAAGGTACCCCCATGATTAAGATATCGGGCAGAAAGCAGAAGAACGTCATCGTCAGATTAGACCCTGATCAAGGCCAGATCATCTGGGAATCAAAGAAGCATCGGATCAGTACGTCTATCCTTGGGAGGCGACAATTGCATAGATTCACTCATCTGTTCACAGTACCCATCGAGAATATCAGGGAGTTGCGGTCCGCTTCCGATGCTCGGCATTACAGAGAGTTGTTCCAGATATCCGAAGAGTTGGAGAATCAGTGGCTTACTGTTATATACACCCTCGATGGTCACTGGAAAATATGGCATGTTATTGCCCCCTCCATCGACGTATTTCAGAAGTGGGACGCTACCTTGCGCGAGTTGTATGCCATACGTCAGTCACTCATGCGCGGGCTCGGTAACTCCGACCTGCGTGAGGCCGTCTGGGCAAAGCAATACTGGAAGGCTGCCGACGAGAAAGCTGACCAGAAATTGAACTTTGAAGACGTCGAGAAGCTCTGCAAACGGCTCAACTTCAAGTCTTCGCGGGACGACCTGTTTTACCGGTTTAAGGTACGTGCTCCTCCTCTCTCCTTGTTTACAAGGGCTGATGGCCTGCTCAGCAAGCCGACACGCAAAACCGCGGGTTCTTGGATTTCAACGACTTTAAACGTTTCGTCAAGTTGCTGAAAGCGCGACCAGAAGTGAAGCGTCTGTACACCAAACTTTGCAAGTCCGACCAAAGAAGCTTCACTTACCAAACATTCGAGTATTTTATGCGCGAGCACCAGAAGGTAAGCGAACATGCAAGTCAGTTCCTGAAGATGCTTCTTACACCCAGACAAGTCGGATGTGGACACAGGAGAATTGGAGCGCCTATTTCTTCGCTACGCCACACCTTCGCCGGACAAAGGAGCGCCCAAGGCCGCAACCGACGTTTTATTCAGTGACTGCCCTGACGAGACGTCTTCCGCCCCAAACAGAGCTACCGCTGAAGACCTCGCTACCGCGACACTCTCTTTGGAAGGCTTCACGACATTCCTACTCTCCACGGGCAACTCTGCGTTCACCGATCAGAGTGGGTTAATCCATCATGACATGACCCGACCGCTCTGGGACTACTACATTTCGTCTTCTCACAATACCTACCTCGTTGGGAACCAGCTTGTAGGCGATAGTACTATCGAAGGGTATATTCGCGCGCTACTCCACAGCTGCCGTAGCGTCGAGCGTAAGCGTATACACTTCTCTTGGTTCCGTCCTTGCCTGATCTTCGCTGTAGTTGACATCTTTGACGGTGACAAAGAGCCGGTTGTCTACCATGGCAAGACGCTCACTACAAAGGTGTCCTTACGCAAGGCTTGCGAGGCCATCGCAAAGTATGCCTTCGTGGTATCCCCATACCCGGTCATCCTCTCCGCGGAAGTTCACTGCAGCATTCCGCAACAGGACCTGATCGCGTCGATTATGCACGAAGTATTTGGCGAGAGTCTTGTGAGTGCCCCAGTGCAAGGCCGTCGAAAGATCGATGTTCTCCCAAGCCCGGAAGATCTAAAGGGGCGTATTCTCTTGAAGGTGCGTCTCGAGTTTTGTCCGGCGATCTTACTGGCCCAACTGATGTGAATAGACGAAGAACCTATATATCTCGGAGAATGAGGAAATGCAGCCGAATGCCCTCGTGGTCGAGGCTGAGTCCTCAACAACTTCTGCGGAGGCCTCTACGGACGGTGAAATGCTTTCTGGTTTGTCGCCGGACTGTCCCTATGAGATTTCAAGGCTAATGTTATCCTCAGAGCCGAAGCAGGATACATTCAGGAGACACAGCTTTTCGGGGGTATCGCGAAATGTCCTTAGGAAGCATTCTAACTCGAATCCACTTCCCGGTGGCGACAGAGTGAAAGTCCGAATGTCGAGGTCCCTGGTCGCGATGCTAGTGTATACGGTCGGGGTCAAGTGCCGCGGGATCAATAAGAAGGAACACTACGCACCGGAACACATGTTCTCTCTCTCGGAAAGGACGGCTAACAAGATGTTTAAGCACGATGGCGTGCTCGATATTATCAAGCACAATCGCACACACCTTGTGCGATTATACCCAAAGGGTACGCGCGTATCATCCACGAACTTCGTGCCTTTGCAGTACTGGAGCGCTGGGATCCAACTTGTCGCTCTCAACTGGCAAACCTATGGTATGTTTGACCTGAGATCGATGATAAGCTATTCCACTCACAAACGATCAGACTTGGGCTGTATCATCAATCATGCGATGTTTCAGCGTAACGGCCGATCGGGGTACGTTCTCAAGCCACTTGCGCTCCGGACGCAAGATAAGAGTTTGCTCAACAAAAGAACACGACATTACCTCGACATCACTGTGCGTATTCACCCCGTTTTTCATGTTTGCCCCGAACCCTACCTGATGCACGTGGATGCGAGCAGGTGATCTCGGCCCAACAGCTCCCGCTACCGAAAGACGCGAACGGTCGCGAGATTATCGACAAGTCCGCGCTCGACCCCTACGTCGAGGTCTCGGTGCATCTTCCCGACTGGGGCCTCTTTTCTTCGTCGCCCGTCAGCACGTCCGCTCTCCAGGTATCGAATCGGACGAGGAGGGTAAAGAACAACGGCTTTAACCCGGTGTGGGAGGAGACGCTCAGTCTGCCGTTCGAGGTCCTGGGCGACATGCGCGAGCTTGTGTTTGTGCGCTTCGCGGTGCGCGAGGATGGCGATGATGAGAATGAGGCGCTGGCCGTTCATTGCGTATCGCTGGCGTGCCTTCGCGAAGGTATGATATTTACCTTTTGACGCAGGATCGAGCGTTGATGCGACTCTTTTGGTCTTAGGGTTCCGTCATTTGCCACTGTACGATGCACATGCGTCACAGTATCTGTTCTCGACGCTTTTCGTGCGAATTGAACTCCGTGATGGGTTGAGCTGATTCTCATTCTCAACGTTCTCGGAACTTTTTCCCCAAATTCCCAATCTCTCAAGCATGCAAGTAGCAAATCATCTAAAGTGCAATTTCGTTTATAGTAGCATAGCATGGGGCTCGGCAATATTTAGAAATGTATCGCAAGACATGAATGAATCAAGCAGGCTATATATTTTTCTCATTGACCTTTCTTGCATCCACATGTATCTTATCGACTCATCCAAGCACCACCATTTATATGCTAATCAACTATATTCCATGCTCTCCTCCCCACCACGTCGTAGACGTCCAGTTACAATGTATCTTGCGTGAAACATATATTTACCACAACTGAGAGAATAAGTTGGGAAACACAGTTCGGATTCGTGGCGCCTAAGTTACAAGCATACATATCATACTGTTGTTTACCCAGATACCGGACAGCCCGGACACGACCCCAGACACGATGCTTATGTTCAACAAAAGAGCTTATAAAATAATTTAAATGTGGGGTGAAGGTAGCTATTCATAGCTTTCAATCCCAAGTTTTTTGGAGCAACAAACCCAGAATTGAGGTGACCAGCTGTGACCAACTGGATCCCAGGAGCTGTCGGTATCTGGGTAAACAACAGTATCGAAACGTAAGGTTCGCAAACGTTTCAAATATAATTTAAAAGGGGGGGAGGATGGCGTGTGGGTAATGCGAGTACATCCGGGTTCAAATACAAGGAAACAAACGCTCAACCAATACTGCATCACTCAAGATGGAGGAGGTGTTGAGGGACCTGCATGCCGATGTCAGCACGAATGAACAGAGGAGACTACAAATACGACTGAAGGCACCTACCGAAGAGACCCTGACTAGGGGGCGGTTGTACAACAACCCGCGATGGATCTCTGACAGTAGGCTGTAAGTTGGGGTTTGCTGTAGGGAAATTTCAAAGCATCGTCAGCAAAAAGACACCTCCAGGCAAATAGGTGTTGAAACCTGTGCTTACGTCTCCACTGAACCCACGAAAGCAGTACCCGGGCGCGGCGCCTCGATGGCAGGAGGCGAAGGTGGCGGTGGCGTTGCGGCTGCCTTGCGCCAGGTTCGGGACGTTTAACGATGGTGCGCCGACGGGGAGGACGGGGAAAGTCGTCTGCAATGGATCCGTTGACGAGTAGGGGAGGAGGTCCAGGTGGCCCGGGGGCGGAGGCGGCGTGAGTTCATCTGGCAGGTCTTGAAGATCCGGCGGGTTATGGGCGTGAGTACGTGAGTTGTTGATAAAGATCAAAGTATGGGATTGGCATAGATCTCCCTGGGGCGCCAGTCTGGGGAGTACTCTCTGAATGCGCTGTGCTTAGCTTTCACTGCCATAAGCTCAGCCATCTTGCTGCGGGGTTTGTCGATGGTGTGGTCAGAAAGATTCGCGGATGGGAGTAGCGGCATGTGTGAGAGGTGGATGGAGAAGTGGACTCCGATGCAAGTCTGAGGCGAGCTTTTGCGGCAGTTTTGCGGTGTCTAACCTTGCCTGATTTGGAGACCACAAGAGACATCGATCCGGACCGTCCGTATGCGGGATTCGATGGTGCGGCCATGTTCACAGTAACAGCTAGGTGGGTCTTAGATATTTGCGTTGAGTGTCCATGACTTCCATGGTTTATAAAGACCACAAAGAGCGCCCGGGAGGCAAGTGACTACCCTGTAAGTGGGCGCTGATAACTTGAAAGAAATGCATGACGCACTTACTGTGCATGAGGCAGTCAGCTCAATTGTAACCTCACAAGATACTAACTTATTTCATTACCCACACAGGTATATTGCATCTAGGGTGTATTCAGGACTTCTATGGACTTGAACGAACTCAAACGGATGAGAAATGAGCGAGATGGTCAAATAGACATTGCTTGAGTTTTCGTGACACGTGCGAGTATGTGTGCGATAGGGAAACTGGAGTTGCGTCACTCACGGGTCGAACTTTCCAGTTGGAACAACGTTTGTCTCCCAAACAGGATACGAAAGTTCGAGTGGAAAGGCGAGGTTTGAGGGGATACTAACACTCCTTGGTTGTTGTAACAAGTTGTAAACCTTCCTGGGGCCTGGCCTCCCTTGATGACGGACGACCACAGATCATGGCCAATAAAGCGAACGAGGGACGTCCCTCCCTGACTCACATGCGTCGCTATTCCCTACAGGTCCCAGGGGAGGACATATGATACACTTACAACCCACAGCAGCACCTGTGTAAAATTTTCACTTTGGCAGTCTTTCGAACGCCGGTGGTCATGCATGGGGGTCATGTGCTAATTGCCGTACCGTGAAGAGACCACGGACAAAGAATTGACGAAGTACGGATGATCACGGTTTTGTTTTGTTTTATTTTCCCTTTATTCTATTTTTTTCAGCTCACTTTGTAGATACAGGGGCGACTTGAGTGCATGTGTTTTGCGTAGCTACGGCATTGCACCCATGACTGATACTGGATCACTGCACAACTCGCAGTCTCACATGGCCCTACCCACGGTTGCAATTCCAACGCGATACGTTCGCTGCGGTCGCCTGAGGAAATGCCGTTGGCATGTGGCTGGCATATCCTGCTGTAGTGTATTTCGTGGCTTCCAGGGCGATGTCTTGTCCAGTGTGGAAGCCGAAACGCAACTTCTGGATACGGTCTCTGCGTGATGTTGGCAGTGGTGGCCGAGGTGACCCTGCGACAGTTATTCTTTCAGAATGGGAGCGAAGACGGTGGATGAGAGTGATCTGTTGAGTCTCTGCTGTCAGAGCAAGAGCACAATTTATCAAAAAAAAGGCACAAGAAACTGCCAATTCCTATTTGTGCAACTCTTATATGTCGATAAACTACATTCAGTTCTCACCTCTTCGACATGGCATAGATACCTACTCGCAACGCATCCTAAGTGAAGCGTACAGTATATTTACCAACAACAGAGAATAAATTGGGAAGCACGGTTCGGATTTCGTGTGGCGCCTAAGCTACAAGCATACATATTTATCATATCGAAACATAGGGTTCGCAAAACTTTGAAATAGAACATCAAAGGGGAAGTGAATGGGGTGTGCGAAATGCGTGTACTTCCAGGTTCAAATACATGGAAACTAACGCCCAATCAACACTGTATCGCTCAAGATGGAGGAGGTGTTGTGGGACCTGCATGCGGATGTCAGCATGAATGAACAGGACTACAAACACGACTGGAGGACACCTACCGAAGAGACCCTGACGGGGCGGCGGCGCCTGTACAACAGCCTGCGATGGGCCTCTGACAGTAGGCTGTAAGTTGGGGTTTGCTGTAGGGAAATTGCAGTCTATCGTCAGTAATCTAGGAAAACAAGCGTTGAAGTATGTGCTTACGTCTCCACTGTGCCCATGAAGGCAGTTCTGGGCGCGGCGCCTCGATGGCAGGAGGCGGAGGCGGTGGTGGCGTTGCGGCCGCTGCGGCTGCCTTGGCCTTGCGCCTTGCGCCAGGTTCGGGACGTTTGGCAACGGAGCGCCAACCGGAAGGACGGGGAGAGTCGTCAGGAATGGATCCTTCCATGGGTGGGGGAGGAGGCCCGGGAGGAGGTCCAGGAGGTCCAGGGGGTCCCGGGGGCGGAGGCATGAGCTCATCCGGCAGGTACTGAAGATCCGGGAGGGCATGAGCGTGAGTTGTTGATAACGATCAGAGTATGGGATTGGGATAGATCACCTTGGGACGCCAGTCTGGGGAGTACTCTCCGCCGGCACTGTGCTTAGCTTTCACCGCCATCAACTCTGCGATCTCACTGCGGGGGATTGTCGAGGGTTTGTGTGGTTAGAGGGTTTGTTGGTGCGCAGCAAGGTTGAGAGGGGGGAACGTACTGTTGCAGTGCACGTCGTTCATCTCGGAGCTTCCCCACTTCTTGGAGTAGGATACGAACTTCGCTCGCAAGTGCTTTGCTAAAGTCGTTCAGATATCTGTGAAGATCGGAGGGGGAGGGTGGGTGGGAAGAAATTTGTGTAAATCGGTGGGTCCAAGTCTTTTGAGGAGCGGATACGGACGTACTTAGGTGTTGCGCTAGGCGAGAAAGGGACGCCTGCAGGTTTGTTTGAAGCCATTTGATGTGAGAGGTGGATGGAGAAGTGGATTTTGCTGTTATGCGAGATGATGGAGTCTGCCCTCCGACTATAAGCCTCGCGTTCAACATCTGGCATTGGTAAAACTGACCTTGCCCGATTTGGTGGGCACGTGATTCGTCGGCCCGACCCGTCCGTATACAGGCCTGGATGGCGCAGCCATTTTGTTGTCTGGCACTTGCGACTTACTTGGAGAGTTGTGGTATATCTGAGGTGCCGAACATCCCTTTATAACCTCATCGGTTAAGCTGAAAAACACAACGCCAGTGGTGGGCTAGCCTCGCAACATGTGGCCTCTTGTCTGATTTTGGAATGGGGCACTTTATGGCACCTGGCACCGGCACAGTTGGCACCCGTGGCTGCCGTAGGCGTAGCGTAGGCACCAACGTGCCAACCCCAATCGAGCTTCTTCGTATATCAATAACAACACCATGGCCACCCAGGCGCACAAATCGACCACCCTCGACCCTCGCACCGTGGTGATAATACAGTCGCTCATCATTGGATCGGAGCCTCGACTTGGATAATCGGCACCTTTTATGGGCGGGAGGACCGTTCTAGGCCCCTGTAAAAACGACAACAACGCATTTTTCAAAACGTCCCAAAAACATCGGCTTTCCTATTTCACTTTTTTTCCTTTTCTGGGGCGACGATTGGCACTCAGGATCTAGAGTGGTGCCGATAGGGCCACTTTGATGATTGATGCGTCTCTGATCCAGCCCCACTAACCCACTCGCAGCTTCGCAATAGGCGATTGGTGTCAGGCGGCGTCAATCAGATGTAACTGATGTTTCCAATAGAGACGGTTTACTTCGCCTTAATAGGCCACAAGCATTGAACGGGGACGGCGTTTGGCGCTCCTCTATTGTCGTAAGCCCGAAAAACTTCTCGAGCTCCTTGGCAGGCAGCTGCGGCTTTGACATGTCATATGATGCGTACTTGTCGCATGAACCGTGCTCAGTATAACCCATTATATAACGACATTAGTCGTTTCGAGGGATGGCAATTGGCATCGCCGATTCCTCCCCTCGAGTTCCGGCCGCTTGAGTCCGTCTGTCCAGACATACCCACGAAAATTTCTCTGCTCATATCCTTTGCTTCCCGATGGCCACGGTTCCTATTTATTCTAGACAATAGCTCTTCTGAGATGTCGCCGTTGTGATCGCCGTAATTCTCGGGCACTTTGGTGCAATCTTAGACGACTCTTCCCTCCCTTCACATTACTTTCCCAAGGAAGTCTGGATGGCATCAGCTTTCTCATTGTCGCTTAGCGAGAAGCTTTTTGACTTCCTAGCAATTTGCTTGGGTGCCGTGAACAGACCTCCTTGCGTAATATGTCATTCGCCTCCATCGGGCGTGTGTGCCAGGAGGAAGTATTACAATACGCTAGCGAGTATGTCAGAATTAACGTGTCTGAGAACATCTACCCATGGGCGCGCATCCAATCTTCAATCCCCCAAAACATGACGCGTGTACTGCAGCGCCATGATTTCGGAAGGGACTCCGACTAAATCGCCGCTACTGGCGTGTATAGTTCATCCAAAAAGCGTCTGACATGAGCATGAGTTTGGCATCGAAGTTGACGCGTGAACGCCGTGAGAGGATGCTTACGTAGAGTTGGGCAGACCACCAAAGGGCCATGACAGGTATAGTTTAAACAGTCTTCATACCTTCACGTATCGTCCGATGCAGTGTGGAAGATAGTATACGTGGCTAGGACCTGTAGAATCCAAATATGATTACGGTACATGATACGTAGAAGGGTGTTTGGAGGTCCTGGATTGGAGGTCGATATGCTCACACAACGGCGGGCTCACCGCACTGCTGTCTATGGTCAGGTCAGAAATTCTCGTAGAAGTCATCAAATGAATTACCAGGGTACACCTAATCACGTCAGGTCCGAAGCATGAGAAAGCAGAACGTAAGACAGGGCATGATCAAACGCAACGTCGCTCACATCTCAATACGTGGCACTACATCTCGGAGTTGAGAGCCGTGTTCAATATCACGTTTGACTCCCTGTCCGATATCGCTCCACAGTACACCCGGGGCCTGAGCTGTGGCGGCGACAATAGTACGGAGTGGCGTCGTCGACTTTTACGCCGCAAATGGTGAACCTCCCATGCCCGAAAATACTCACTTTCCCAGCATACAGATAGATTCCTAGACCATCCAATGTTTGGATATACGAAGCGGCACCCCTGGCTGTACATCGTTCTAGCGAAAGACCAAGTGGCCGCGTTTCATCGTCGGCACATAAGCGCCTCCTGTCACCACTGCCATTCGTTTTGAAGTACCGATACAATAGTGAGCGATGGTAGATGGGATGACGAACACAGTCCTCGACCAAAGAATTTGGAGGGCGTGAGAGAGAGGTGCGACATCAATGCACGGAGACTCTTGGCATTCAGCTTTAGTGGTCACGTGCCAATTACATCCAGTCAGGTTAAAGTAGTGTTTAGTGTTCAAGTGGTCAACCCCAGTCAGCTTGGATTGCTTCAGTCCTTTTCTTCTTCCGAGATCACTGTAAAAAAAAACCGCCATCTTCTCGATAGACGAAGTCCTTGAACTTTGTACGCCTCGGATAATTAGTCATTTGCGCACTGGTGTTCTACACAGGTCGCAGGTGGCCGTGAAAGACTTGAACCTACCCACGGCGGCTATTCAAGCGCGATGCATTCATCCCGGCGGACCCGGACAACGCCTTAGCCACGTGTCCACCGTAGATTGGATCGTCATCCCCCCATGGTCAATTTTGCGGCTCTCGGCGCAATGTTGTCTGACGTAGAGACTGAGTACGGTCCCTGTGTGTTGCTGCAAGTGAGAGAAGTGGGTCCTGTTTCAGAGTGTGGAGAGACGAGTGAGGCTGCCAGTGGCATGTCGATCTCTGGGGGAGCGGGAGGGCGATCGTCCGAGAGCGACTCCGTGAGCCACAGTCATCGGGTACGGCTAGCGGTCAACGCGGCTACCAACCACTTCATGCAAATGGATGTCACTAAAAGATATCGTCGCCCGGAGCTTCGACACCGCGGATTCGCATGCTGCACCATACGGAGTAAATGACGGCGAATGTTCCTTCCCATGGTACGGATGCATTTGCGAGTTCATTACGATAGGGGGACACCCGCTGAATCTGCCGCAGACGTGCAGGAATATGCCAGCACTCCTATTGGCCCTTCGAAGATTGATCGCGCACAAGAGAATATTCAAAGATGTCCGCGGGGGGTATTGTTCACTTGCGCGGGCCATTGCCTAACCAACGATGGGAAACGATCTTTCCTATGTGATACGCGGGGGTCGGACATAGAGACCTAGGCCCTCGCTGGCTTCTGATGCGATGGGCGAGGGCTGACAAGGAAAGGGAAGCACCACTTGGCGACCATCATGACGGACGGTCGGCTACAGAATGCCCCCGATGCAAATTGTGGCTCGTTACATAAGTTGCTCATTACATAACCACTATGGTCCGGAACTGGTCCGGACCGAGACTGAGCCGAGGTATTTGTCACTGTCACTATGTATGCGTGGACAGGACTTGGGAGGAGTGGAAACGACTGGACTCTGCACACGCAACGCAAGACAGAAGAAAGGGGGTAAAAATATCTGATATTCAGGCAGGCCCTTTTTTGGCACAAGCCTGAGGTTGCTAAGAAAGAAACCAAAGTGATGCATTCACCGCAACATTTTGTTTATAGTAAAATACATCCTAATAAGACGATGTCGCGAGAGCACAAACGTGCGGAAACGAAATAGATGGATGAAATGACACACGATCATATGATGGGGGTGTGATGGGATACACGAAATGCGAGGCAAGATAAGGCATACCAGTTGTCATGGCAGTGGCCAAATACGAATCCAACATGTTAAGTGAGCGAGATGCCTTCGACGGGTCACTACACGCCCACACGTGGGCAAGTCCAAATTTGCTTCTTGTCTAGATCGCACTGGGATTGAGGCCTAAGGACTATCTTCGTCTGTGATTTCTGGCAGAAGTATCATGATGTTGCATCGGTCGCTGATATGTGTACTGTGTACATTCCTATTTCAGATCAATGAAGCTTTCCGGCGCCAAGCAAGTCATCAGTGATGCATGGTTATGTCGTCGCTCAAGGCTACTGTCAATAGCAACAGGCTGCGGGGATCAAATGATAAACACGGATGTGTGGTGTATAGAGAACTTATCCAAATGCAACGCCTACAAGAAGAGGCTAGCCTAGTATTCATTTTGAGGGAAGCGAGAGGGAACAGTGAGGGAACCAAACTCATGGTCACGTGCGCGGCTATTTTGGACCTATTTTTGGTACTGTAGCATCGCTTCATTACTCTGTACTCACGACTCTTGCATGTATCCCCTTCCTCGGCCCGGCGTTCGTGCAGTCGACAATATATATTACCATCAAAGCTGCGGTACTGACATCGATGCAGTTTAACTTTCCACTTCCAATGGATAGCCACGTCGGTTGCCTCGGGTTGAGATGGAAATGCGTCTGATGGAAGATATTCCATTCTTGGAGTTGAAAGTCACAATCGTTGCAACCCCCGGCGCCGGGAGCTTTATTATATGGGGAACACGCCTCTATGCGGGTGGGCCTGCGACCCTCTGTAAATTGTATAAGTTGTCAGTGGCTCGGCCGCCGACACGCGGTTCAGGAACAAAGTGCGTTGCTTTTTCACATGTCGTTGCATATATAGAAGACATTATACCAATGTAGACCTAGGGCACTCCAGTGGCACTCCTACGGCTGCCGGTGGCGTTTTTTCTCACCTCTTGAGCGAGCCTCAAGTTGGTTGTCTTCTTTCCCTTCCCTTTCCCTGCGACGGGGCGACAGGTCGTTCTCTCCTCCCTCCTTGACCCATGGGTGTCGCCTTATCAAGACACAATGCGCCCGATTATCAAGGCCAAAGTACCAATGCAACCAGCTCTGGAATAATCTACGGTCCTTCTGCCACGCCTTATACCAGCTCCGAGAGTGGTTTCATATCCGTGTGTCTGAGTTCTCAGAGTACGCGGTGCACCACTTACTGGCTGCCATGTCTCTCTTCCGCTTGTAGGCAATCGTTGCGGCAGCCTTTCTTTCTGCATTTTCTGTGATAACACTCTTTTTCGTGAGCGGACCGCTTTCTTTTTCATGGCAAACGTGGGACTGACGTAACCATGAGATCAACATCCTCCATCCACCTTCGCGCCTTGGGGATCGTACCCACATTCCCTTCATTTTTGGTTCGCTGATCGCGTCTAATCTCTTACAATCCATTGGCACCATAATCAATACCCGATGGGTGCTTCTGGGCAGGGTCGCCCCCGGAACGCTATGCGGTCTTCAAGGTTCGTCCACTTCGACGTCGCGTCATTCATAACCTGACTACTTCGCGACTACCCTCATCTGATTCCAGGTGGCATCAAACAGGCTGGAAACATCGGTACAGCTGTCTGGTGAGAATAATTCTTCTATGGTGACATGGCCTTTGACCGACTTGGTTTCTAGGTCACTTACGCTTGCTCAACATGCCTTCCTTCTCCTGTTCTTGCGAACGCGCGTAACGACGCGCAGCAAGTGGGTCACACTTGTGATGGGATGGAGCTTCATCGCCTTTGTCGTCGCCATCGGTCCTCTGGCGATCCAAAAGAAAGACCTTGGCCCGTACTTTGGCCCCTCCGGATTCTGGTATGTCGCACGTTGGCTATTCAAATCAACCCCCCCCCTCACCAGGTAATTCGCTACGAAGGTGTTGGATCACAGAACAGTACCCTGCCGAACAATTTTTTCTAGAATACTTGCTTGTGAGTGATTCTAAGCGGTCGAGACACAGCCGGTATCCATGTTAACGGCGTGCCTCCTTGTTCAGGAATGGATGTCCGCGCTCTTTAGCTTCGTGCTTTACGTTATCGTCCTTCTTCGCGTTCGAGGAAACCTCATCCGCGACACCGAAGGAAAATGGTCCCTTCAATGGATCCCTCGTAGCGAAAGTTGGAAGCTTGCGTTTGTAAGAGATTATCTTGATTCGTGCACTGTCAGGCTGGTTGCAATAATCGTGTGGTGAGGATAATCCGTATATATCTTGTGGGCTGTTGTTTATTTAGTCGGACCGTTTCCAGGTATCCCGTACGTATTTCGCCACTGAATTTAGGGTCGAAGTCCGTTAAAGCGGACGATGTTTTTTAGGTGATATACACCGTGCTCATCGTCCCGATCTCAATAGCACGCTTCGCGTTCTACGCCGGGGCCCGCGTGCCGCACGGTTTCACCTTTATGGCTGACTTGATATTCGCGCTCGGAGGTCGGTTCTTCCCACCGATGCGCACGCACCCACGCTAACCCCCCATCGCTCTTCTGATCTGACGCCACCGCCATCTTAGGTTTCGCCAACCTTCTGCTCTTCCTCGGCACTCGCCGCTTTATGCCCGACGTCAGCACCGTCCCCGATTTCTCGACACCTCGATCGCGCTTGGACAAAGAGCAACCCAAAACTTACGGTATCACGCCCTTCTTGCTCGGGCCAAGAGACGCCGAGGAAGAGCCGGACGTGATGACACCAACATCTTTTGGCGGGGGCGTGTCTTAGTCGTTTCCCGGTGCGAAGATAGCGTGAGGGACGGAGACTCCGGACCCTCGCATAAAGGCCACAGGTTTGGGGCGATGTTTTTCAAGTGTCCACGCAACTGCTCATTTCTTAGTGTTAGTGTTCAGCACTGCGAGTTCTGACGTAAGCGCTGAGCTTCATTACTATACCTCCTTGGGTCTGGGCTGTACAGTTGTAATTATGGGTGAACTTTGTATTCCGGGTTGACTGTAAGCAATCGAGTGCTTATTTATTTTAGACGTTGTGAGACCAGACCAAAAGGAGGCGACATTTCAAGTTGTTGTACAAATTCTATTGTGCGAGCGGCGTGGTCGCCGCAACAGAGATGGTTGGTTCTACAAAGTCGGAAACGTATGCAAATGGTGCACATGGGTATAAAGTTTTGATATTACAACACATAAGAACGAAAATAAAATTAAAAGTGTGGTAATAGCCTCGGTCCTGAAACCACGGCCTCTTGGGTGCAGGCGGCGCAGGGAAGCAAAGAAGGGGCGGTTAAGAAAATGAGGATCACCAACCCCCTATTTGTACCCACGGATCATCTGGGACAACGGTGCCCTTCATTTCTATAACAACGGGAGTCTCGTCGACTACCGTTCGGTCATCGTCCTGCTCCTCGTCTTCCTGTTGGAGGATAGAGATAGGGGTCCCAGCCGAGCTGAAGGCACTTTCCAGGCGGGAGAGGGCGTCTTGTGCGTTCTTGTCCAACGAGGCGACTGGGACGCAATCCGAAATGACCGGATGCTCAGCCAAAACGTCACCTTCTAGTGCCGGGAACACGCGCAATTTGAGGTTGTAAGGCCCACCGTTGACGTGTTCGACGCACTCGGAAAGCTCCTCGCATACGTCTTCCAGATCCACCGTGAGGCACTCTACGTGAATATGACGTAAAGCGCCGCTGGCGACCGCCAACACGCGCAATGTGGACGGTAGCTGGGAGGGCGAAAATAATGGGGTGAGGCGCACGCGTTCCAAGGCCGGAAGGGATAATCGCTCCGCGGGGCAAAGGACGCCCGAGCTGAGCACCGCGCTGCGCAGATGAGATCCGACACGGAGCAGGATGTGGGTGGCCCATCTTGCGTTCTCCGTGGGCGAAGCGTTCTCGTACGCGCCAATCTCTATCGTCTCGAGCTGGCACCGCACGTCCAGATCTGCAGACGCAAATAGAGGATCTCCGAGGGGTGTGTTGTGGATGCCAAGATGGCGCAGTGTCGGAATCGATAGCAGTCTCGGCAAAGTGGCCTGGACTGAGGAGCCAAGGCTACCGCTGCCATTGGTCCGCATGCCTTTGAGGGGCGGTGAGTCGCACAATGGACTGTGCCATGTGCTTGCGGGAGACGGCAATGCACGAGCGATGCGGGTAATGGAGAGTGATTTTAGGTTGGGTAGCGCGAGGGCAATGCCCACGATGGTCCGCTCGCTCCTGATGGGTTGGGTGCATGGTTAAGTATGAAAGCCGACCGGCATGACGCATGTGAGCCACTCACAGTGATGAAGAATGGATCGCATCTCGGCATGGCTCGATGGCGAGATCTGTCAGCTGCTCGAGCTTGGAAAAGGATGATATCGCTAGCGGGGACAGCTCAGTTGATAGGTGGAGAGAGAGCGTCCGTAGGCGGGGGGTGATGGACAGGATTCGAACGAGTGCGTCTGAACATGCCACCTGTGTGATGGGGGTCCTGCCGGCGGTGCTGATATCGAGTGAGCGAATGTGTAGCGCATGGTCGACTGGCACGTGATCCACGAAGTGTTGGAGCCTCGAGAAGGACGATATTGTTACCGACTGGGGGAACAACAGATCAGCATGATTAGGGGAGGCGGAGAGGGGGACCGTACATTGTATATGGCCGGTAAACAGAGGGTACGGTTATAGCAGGAAGCCAAGGAGAGCGCATGAAGCGTCTTGACGTCGAGAAGTTGGGTGATGGCTAGCTGTATCTCCACTGGGAGGGAGGGCCAGTGGCACAGTGATGAGGTGGACGAGAGAGTCATGATAGGCAAAGTCGGGGGGGACGGGGTTGGCGGGGATGGGTTGAGTAGGAGGAGTGGTGGATACTTATATATGTACGTACGCTCATTTGTGGGGAAGAAGCGAGGGGCGACCGACCAACACGGGATGCTAGGGCACGGCTGAAAAGCATGATCATGAGGGACTTCCGAAGTTCCATGGAAAGGTGCCTTTTTCTGGGTCTCAGATCCGTATCTACAGATGCCTGATCGACGTCTAGCCCGCGCTATGTATGAAAAATCAAAAATCATATTTGGCGAGCTTTTTACCGCTCGTCCGTATTATCATAAATGGCCAGGCGCTCACAAATCTCCGGTCAGCGTCCTCGTATATCGGCCTCTTTCAGAAACACCTTCTCGGGTCGCGCGCCCACGTTTCGGCTTCAAGCGAACGGTCGTCGCCGCGAGTGCCGAACTCAACTGGCACGCCTCACATTCCGGATCAAATCCCCTCCCCCTTCCCCCTTCTTTGTATCCTCCGCAAAACAGATCAACCACTGCGCACCCTGTCATCATGACCCAGTGACCATCACTCGACGGGCGCTGCGCTCCTATCCATCCATCTAAATGAACAAAAACCGGACCTTCCACTTCCACAGTTGGAGACATTGTCTGCGTCATCGATTGTGGACAGCACCACCCAGCTGTAAGCAGTCTCTGCCACGCTTGCACCTCGTGAGCCTGTATTTCATGAACCATGGTTTGAATCTAATACACTCGTGTCCCGTTGTTGTCGGTTCGAGATCCGTAGAGCCATACGACCTATGGGCATCCCCGAACTTGGCGCATCTGCTTTTTGCTCTCCTAGACACCACCTTACAGTAGCCTGTCACCGTTGCCCAGTGAATCGGTGCGCCGTCTCTGTGGTGATTCATAACACCATACTGAGGGCGTCAAAAAAAATATAAACGTGGATAGTAAGCCACCCGATGGCTCTGGAGCACGTAGTTCCGTACCTGTATCCCCCTTAACAAATTTTCGACAACTACTTTTTCCCTTCCAGGCCCTACTAACTCTGATCTGGGAGAATACTTATTCGATTTCTTCGATTGTTTCAGGAGCTTCTTTGCCCTATTTTCTCTTGACTTTTTGATGCACCCCCTTTCTTCCTCCACATCGGCTGGAACCCAATTCCCCAAAGACACATACCGATACAGTGTATAGGACACAATCCCGGTTCATGACAAGTCCTCGCTACCAAACGCCACGCGCTGTGGAACATCCGACACGCGGCTCATAGTTGTGCATGCGGGCCCGGATCTGGAATTAACATTGCTTAACAATGGAGGCATCGGATACAACCTTAATGTACTACGCACTTACCGGCCACAAGCCATGCAATTGCAATTCAACACATTACAGCTGCTATTAATTCGGTATTGTTAATACTGTACAGGATCGTTGCCCTACCCGAGCCCCATCGAACTAATATAGTCGGCCATGAGCGCCTGAAACCTGGCAACTTCCGCATGCCGGACTGCTCGGATTAAACTCAGATGAACAAACACGTGCTAGCAAATGTTAAGTAACGCGTGCAGCGGCGTATTCCGGTAGTTTACACTTATCCTTCGCGCGTGTGTGTTGGTTGTGGTGGTCAAACAATATCTATAATCACGGACATCCCACCCACATTGCGGAGTCTTCATTCTTGTGGCTCCTTATCATGTTTGAATTATTAGAGTCGAATCTGTAGCAATGAGACAGACAAACATCTTACAACACCTTTCGGACTGAACACAACATTTCCTCACTAAGCCAGTTGTGCACAAGTACAAGTCACTTGTAAAATATTAAACTATTATTATTTTCTCCTCGCAAAATTTTAATGACGCCCGGCTTGGTGAAAGTACTCTGGCTAAAATAAGCAGGTGGTTTGGCATTGCATAAGCTTATGCATTGTTGCTTATCAAAGAGGGTTCACACATGGACGATTTGTAACGCCTTGTGGACGCATGCTGCAGCATGCGCTCACTCATTCTGGCCACATGAAATGGATTGTGTGATGGGGTTTACACACACGTGCATTACATTACACAAGTGAGAAGTTTATACTTTGTTTTTAGATCGCAACGCGAAAAGCATCTGCCACGTAGTAGGACCCATGCAAACCCCAACAAAAACGCGCTCACGTGATACCTTTGCCCCAACCGCCGGAAGGGGAAGGTCGGTCTGCCACCGGGAGCGCTCCGTATTGCCCTGAGAGGGGGTTTTCCAACGTGATTGTGGCTACATTCCAAGTGAAATATAAACCTCTTAGAGGTAGCGAAACGATGGAAAAAAACAGCAAAGAGCGAGAGTGTTGCGCGCGTGCACGGTGCAAGGTGCAAGCAAGCCAAATCGCGTAGCCTCCAAAGAAGCGGGGTCGGAATGCCCCAACGAATGCAGTTTAGTGTATATAAGCCTCAGGCGGTCACTTATCCCGACCAGTGGCACACTCTTGACTTTTTATTCGGTTCCACCATTCCCTGATGTCCACCATTCCTCCATCCGCCCTAGATACCGCAAGGCCCGAAAAAGACCTTCGACCATCCGAACTTCCAGCCGATCTTAACATACCGGACAATTATGTAGACTACACGCTCAAAAATACCAAGCCGTTGCCGCCCGTCACTTGGAATAACCTTTGGGAGAACCTCAACTATTTATCCCTTGCTATCCTCACTATAACTCCATCCATCGCTCTTTATGGCGCATTCACGACTAAACTTCGCTGGCAGACGGCCGTTTTTGCAGTAGTCTATTACTTCGTCACTGGCTTCGGTGCGTGTCCTGATCCGTGAATCCAAAACAGGCCTAACATTTGAGGCGCTCATTGATATCGAATATAGGCATCACCGCAGGCTACCACCGTTTGTGGGCCCACCGCTCCTATAACGCATCCAAGCCTCTACAGTACTTCCTTGCTGCCGCAGGTGCGGGTGCCGTGGAGGGATCTATCAAGTGGTGGTCTCGTGGACACCGCGCACACCACCGGTACACGGATACCGACCTTGATCCATACAATGCCCACCGCGGCCTCTTATGGTCTCACATTGGTTGGATGATCATGAAGCCACGGCGCAAACCCGGTGTTGCGGACGTCTCTGACCTCAGCAAGAATGAGGTGGTCAGGTGGCAACACCGTTGGTACATTTGGCTCATCCTTCTCATGGGTTTTGGTGTCCCTACTATTATCCCGGGTCTACTCTGGGGTGACTGGCGCGGGGGCTATATATATGCGGGTGCCGCTCGTCTCGTCTTTGTCCACCACTCGACATTTTGTGTCAATTCCCTGGCACACTGGCTTGGAGACGCCCCGTTCGACGACAAGCATACCCCCCGTGATCATATGGTCACTGCGGTAGTTACACTTGGCGAAGGCTACCACAACTTCCACCACCAATTCCCTTCGGACTTCAGGAACGCTATTCGTTGGTATCAGTATGACCCGACAAAATGGTTCATTGGTTTCTGCAGTTGGTTTGGTCTCGCATCTCATTTGAAGGTAAGGATTGCTTGGTCCCCAATCTCACGTATTTCAGGCTAATATTCTCGTCAGACCTTCCCCGACAATGAAGTGAAAAAAGGCCAACTCACCATGCAGTTGAAACGTCTCCGTGAGACGCAAGACGGGCTTCTCTGGCCTCAGGAGAGCGTCGACCTGCCCATTATCTCGTGGCAAAGCTGTAAGGCGGACCCAACAGCCTTCGATTCTTTTCACTGATGGGTGTTCACTAGTCCAGGAACAATCACAGAAGCGACCATTGATACTTGTAGCAGGTTACATTCATGATGTGTCCACGTTTATCGATGAACACCCCGGTGGCCGCCATCTACTCGTGAAGAACATTGGTAAGGACGCCTCGACGGCATTCTTTGGTGGCGTATATGATCACTCGAACGCGGCCCACAACGTACGCCTCTATGTTTTCGTTGACTTGACATTATGCCTGATAAACCTGGCACATAGCTACTCTCCATGATGCGAGTGGGTATACTTCATGGTGGTGCACCGCATGGTCTCGAAGACAAGGCCGTTCCTCCATCACAACGTTTGCGTGTCGCGAGGCGCAACGAGTTGTCGAGCCCATACAGCTCTACCGCAATGTCAGATGGCGAAGGTATGCTCGGCTGAAGTGGGAGATCATATCAAATGGGACTACGAATTGCGAGATGAGAATGACGAATCCATAATTGAATCAATGGTTTGGGCGAGACTCATTAATACTGTCAAGAGACAAAGTACATTAGACTATCGTCTTGATGTCTCCATGTTGGAATAAGAGCAGCACAGAGAATGCCACGGCGTTAAATTTGATGAGTATACGGTCGAGCGATGGATCTCTTTTCGCCAAAGGTTAAAGTGGAGGCGCTTGAGGTTTGTGCCCCCTGGCAGCAAATCACGAGCATTCATGGATTTCGTTCTGTTCAATTCAGTCGATCAATTATTCTCGAACGCCCATGCGCTCACAGTTGTTGACGTTTTCTAGCTACGCGGGCGGCAGCCTCCTGAGGGCAACCTTGTTATTATTACTTATTATTAAAAATTAAAATAATATTGGCGAACAGATTATTTCTGATATTAATTATGATGTGGTTAACCGCTTGTCAATATTAAGCCAAAATCGATCTGTGGCTTACCAAATGAAGTGAGCCACTGTTCAGGCATATGAGCCTTCTTGCGTATGACTGCAAGCAGTGTGCTACTCGCATCCGTTTCCTTTCATCATCACTGTCTCCACCAGCCTAATCACATAACCACGCAGACACATAAGGTAATGTCTCAATGAGAAGAGCTCTAGGTCAGAGCAGCAGAGCAGTTCTTTTTTGTATTTTCGACGTGAAAGAGTATAATACATGGCTTGCGAGTTTCAGACACAGGCAATACGAAGATCTGGATAGGTCCTCGGGCTTAATGTCACTGTAGGGTGATTCGGGATCCGGTACTTGGCTACAGGATTGAGGGACGTCTAGCATGAAAGGAGCTAACCAAACGGATGGGTGAACGGGGCGATACCACCCCAAAATGCTTTTGTTGCAGTTAACTGGAGAGCTATGCTATCCACCCAATCACTTCGAATCGCCGGCTACGGGGAGTCCAGGAATTCTCATGTGCTTCCATGGAGACGTGCTGGGTGATCAAACGTTCAGCACTTGACGGAAATGTGCCAGTGAGACGTGAACCTACGACCGTTCGGAGAGGGAGGAATTTGCACGGAGCATTCATACAATTGATCCTTAATCGGCACTGTTGGTTTCCCGGTCGACGGAGGCCCAATGAAAGACCTCGAGGTGTCGATAACGGCGTTATATTTGCGCGTTCTCAGAAGATTCTACTGGAAAGTCTCGACCGTATGGAACGGACGGGGTTCTACGGGTGCATGATAAACGCGCACACTATTTTGGGCTTCTGGAAAGTTGCGAGTTACTGTACTGTGGCTCACTACAATGAGTCGGAAGTGTGGCGGTGTTGACTAGAGGAGGATGCGCAGATGCCAAGCGGCGGATTCATTGCGGACGCATTATGGCTTCTTCCGGGTTTCGACCGTCTCCCAATGATTGACAGATCGTGATTGGTCTCCAGCCTGGAGTCATTTGTCCGTTCGCGAGATCCTGTGTGTCCTTCCATTTGCGCTGCGACCATCAACAATGACGCGCCTACGCTCCAAAGCTCCTGATATCTAACGATTGTGATTGGGTCCGTGCTGCGCAATTCAGTTTGAGCGTCACAGGCTGCAGTCGTGGCTTCGATGACGCCCTAAGAGCCCAGAACACGAGTACCTGAGTCAACCAGGGTAGGACGAATAGCGAGAGAAGGCCAATCGCCATACATCTGTCAAGCATGCTCACATGGGCGCAGCGCGTCTCGAGCACATCTCTGTCGTAAACCGGGCCCTTTCTTCTTTCCTTCTTTTTGTCCCTTCGGACATGGTATGCGTCGTCTGTCCAGTCATGTTGCTAGCTGATCCGAGCATGACGGCGGCGGTGAACAGAGAAGAGGCCTTGATCATGGAAATTTGTGGATTGCGGATGTCCGTCCCGAACTGCGCCGGGCGTTTTTCCCTTTTGTGGGCAAAAAAACCAAACAAATAACAAGCCAGTTGTTACCACGCTCGCCGTTTTGCCGCCAAAAACGCGCGCTAAGTCTCAGTCGGTCTCGGGCCCGAGTAGAAGACGGATCTTCGCATGGAGATAATTGGTTGGCGCAGCAGGAAACGGTCGCAATAATAATTGGTTTCGACAGGTCGACGATGCTCCACAGTCAGTGCAGTGCATGCATTCTTGGGTGGTGACTTGACGGACCGCCCGATACGTGGGTTTTGTTTCATCGCTATCATACTTTAGCTCGATGCGACTTGTTCGCTGTGATATGGCCATCACATGAATCGCCGTCCTGTCGACTTGTGTATGGATCGCCCCTTGACCATGAGAAAAATACGTTACTGCATCGCCAAATGCCTTATTTCCAACTCGGCAACTCGGAAGCATGCCATTGGTCATTTGGTACGAATCGGTGCCCAAGGGTTTCAGCAGTCTGGACCTTTTACTCGGACCACTGATTGACATGGACTCTGGAGCCATTAACCCCATCCAGAGGTGTTCTTAATCTCTTCTCCCGTTGATGGATGTTGATCGATGATCTTCTGATTCTGATTTCAGGTCCTCCAGCTATCGAATGAGACTTGTTACATACATCCATGTGTTCCCTCACAGAGTTCAAGGACCACGGTCGGAAGGCGAAAGTCTGTCTTGTCACCTCGGCGCCTCGTTACGACTCGGAGTTATGGAATCGGCCCACGTGTAGACGCGGAAATTCAGTGGGCATAACTGTACTGCCCTGTGATTGTTGTATATCTGGTCCTGAAAATTTTTGGAATAGGATACGCATACCGGGGAGACTCGGAGCGATGACCCAACGTTTATGGCCAAACTCCCGTCTTTCAACACTCGATCGATTGCGAATTGCGAACCCGTTTCACACACGTCCCCAGGGTGCATGACTTGGACAGGAGCAGGAGAAAAATTATGCTTTTAGTGCCACAAAATCCGTGGTCAACTCTTCCCTCCCTCCCCCCATCTTCAAGTTACAGAATGCACACTCTGCCTACCGTCTTGGTGGGCGATAACGACAAGGGCTAGGGAGCTAAGGATTAGATAGAGGAAATCCTGACCAATGTTTGTGAATTCCTGCTTGAGTTATCATACCCAGTCAGCACCCTTAAGCTTCTACCGTGACGCAAGTCATGCTGCAATTCTTGCCCAATGGCCGCTGGCCGCCACCCGCCGTTCGGCATCCTCTGCGCTGATGGCATCATGGGGCGGATAGGAAGCATCTCTTACATCCCTGGTTGTCACTTAGGCCTTCTCTCCTATCCCCTCGTGGCAGGGCTCCGAAGTTATGACACTCTGTCTTGCTAATGCTCGCTGCAGCGTTTCCCCAACGTGCACAATGGGGTACAGCGTTGTATTCTGGTTCGCGATGACTTCCCCCAACATATGGTTGGAGCAGCATTTATAACGAGGGTAGAGGAGCTTGCTTTCATACAGTAGGCCTCTCACCACTCTCACTCCACTACGTATTTCGTATTTGCCATGTCTCAACCCCAACGTATTACCGAAAACAAGCCGGGGATGGTCAACGAGGATCCGGCTGATTTGCACATACCTGACAACTATGTCGAGTACACGCTGAAGAACTCGAAACCCCTCCCTCCGATCACCTGGAAAAACTGGTGGAAGGAGCTCAATTACCTCAGCGTTGCTATCCTCACCATAAGCCCTTCCATTGCCGTATATGGTGCGCTTACCACGAAGCTACGCTGGGAAACTGCAGCATTCGCTATCTTCTATTATTTCTTCACGGGTCTCGGTTCGTATCCTGCGGCGGACGGCACAAATGCTTGTTCTATTTCCAGGCTGACTCTCACCTCTCTCTCGTTAGGTGTCACTGCGGGGTATCATCGTCTTTGGTCGCATCGTTCCTACAACGCTTCCCCGCCTCTTCAGGTATTCCTTGCGCTCGCAGGTGCCGGAGCCGCCCAGGGTTCTATCAGATGGTGGGCTCGGGGCCACCGTGCGCATCACCGCTACATTGACACCGATCTTGACCCATACGATGCCAACCGCGGCTTCTGGTGGTGCCACGTCGGCTGGATGCTCGTTAAGCCGCGTCGTAGGCCTGGCGTGGCCGATGTCAGCGACCTTGGCAAGAGCGCGATCGTGCGCTGGCAGCAGCGGTGGTACGTGCCCCTCATCGTCCTCATGGGCTTCGCCATCCCGACCGGGATTCCCGGCTATCTCTGGGGCGACTGGCGGGGCGGGTACGTCTACGCGGGAGCGCTGCGCATGTGCATGGTGCATCACAGCATATTCGCGCTCAACTCGCTCGCGCATTGGCTCGGAGAGGCGCCGTTCGACGATAGGCATTCGCCGAGGGACCACCTGGTCACCGCCCTCGTCACGTTCGGGGAAGGCTATCACAACTTTCATCACCAGTTCCCGACCGACTATCGGAATGCCATTCGATGGTACCAGTATGATCCCACCAAATGGTTCATCTCGCTTTGTGCCAGGATCGGCTTGGCGTCTCATTTGAAGGTCGGTGCACCGGCCCCTAGCGTGGGATGAACTTTTAGGAAGGACGACGACCTAAAACGGCGCCTTTTTTTTACAGGTGTTTCCGGATAACGAGGTTACGAAGGGCCAGCTTACGATGAACCTCAAGCGACTTCGCAAGACTCAGGATGGTCTAGTCTGGCCCAAGGACAACGTTGATTTGCCTGTCATTTCATATCAGAGCTGTAAGTCTGTTCACCCTTCACTTCATCCAAGTATTTGTAATCACACCACCGTGTGTCGTAGTCCAGGAACAATCGCAGACTAGACCCTTGGTCCTCATCGCCGGCTTCATTCACGACGTCGGTTTATTCCTTGACGAGCATCCCGGTGGCCGTCATCTGTTGGCGAAGCAAATTGGCAAAGACGCGTCGACTGCATTTTTCGGCGGCATTTACGACCATTCGAACGCTGCACATAACGTAAGTACAGATCCGCCAAGTTCTGTGGCCCGACGTACGTGAACCGCAGTGCTAATTGCACCCTCCCCCCCCTTCCTAGCTGCTGTCTATGATGCGCGTCGGAATCTTGCATGGAGGAGTGCCACACGCTTCAGAGGAAAAGGCCGTACCGCCTTCGCAACACCTTCGCATCACGCGGTATGACGAGATGCCGACTACGCTGGGCGCAGTCGTCGGCACGGAGAACGGGAGCGTGGCCGCACAATGAGATGCTGTACGGTCGAAACCGGGAAATGGGATCGGGGACAAGATAGTGTGCCGTGCGATACATCGTTCTAGGGCGTGCGACAGTTTTCAGTATAGTGCCTTTTTATCTTTTCTCCTTCGAGCACACACTAGCATAGATCCTTCGAGCACACTGTGTAGATAGCCGACGAAACGCCAATCAATTTGCCTGATCGGATTGATACGTAGGGGATGCTGTCCTGCATTTCACATGCATTTATCGGGTCCCTAACACGACATGCTGAATCCGCTTAGTATGTCTCACCGGGCGTTTACAGTAGCGCAGGATATGCGTTCTGATGGAAACGAATGTTCGCCTCGTAACGACAACCCCATTATTATCACCACACCACCGGTAACCTAACAGTCCGATGCCGGGTCTCAGGGCTGATAGCGTCAAATATAAGGGGGTCCTAAAATATAAAGATAAAACGTAAGGCAGAAAAGGCTAGAGGAGGTGGTAGCCATACGTCATAAGAGCAAGCATCTGGAACTAGCCTGCGACCATCGTCGTCATCGTCAGTCGAGCACGACGCCATCGGCCTCGGACTCAGGTGTCCAACTCGGTAGCGGTTGTCCCTGCCACCACAATCCGGGACGCCCACTGTCGTTCAGCACAGCCGAGGGTGATGGTGGTGCTGCGGCTGGACCGCGCTCCCCGCGTTCCCAACGGATTTCAAGCTCTCCTCCGAGCACGCCCCTTGAAGATACCAGTGCCGGATTGCCAAAGACGGTACCTAGGGCAGCATCCGTCTCGCCCTCGTTGTCGCTGCTGGTGCTGGTGCTGGTGCTAGTGCTAGTGCTGCTCTCGGGAAGATGAACGAGGAGCAACGGGAGGGGCGACGCGTTCGCGGCGAAGACGCAATTACGCGTAAAGGCGGATTGGGAGACGAGGAGCGCGACGACAGGTGGGTTCTCCGCTATCGTCGCGGTGTTCGTGGTCGTGGTCGAGGCCGCTGGCGTCATAGATGCAGCTGTGGAGCCGGAATTGAGATGTAGCGCGTCGCTGCCAGGGGCGCCGAAGTCTTGGGGAAGACGGCGCGAAAGAGACGAGTCGGACGCTGCTGCTAAGCCACCGACGCCACCGGCAGCGGCGTGCCTGTACACGACGCCCTCGAGTTCGCGTAAGTACGCGGGACCCATCTTCCTCTTTTCGGCTTTGCATTGCGCGAAGACGCGCAGGCGGCGGCGGTTCGCTGTGTCGTATTCGCATTTTCATTGGAGAGAGAGAGACGCGCGATCGAACAAACGCGACGCGTTAGATAAGGGTCGTTTGGGGCGGAGAAGGAGAAGGACGCGAAAAAGAAACAAGAAAAGGGGGGGAGGGGGCTTTCGGGACGCGATGTTACGCACAAATTGTGGCTTTTGTTGTTGGAGGGTTTTTCGCACGGGGAACCCACCACCATCCGGTGAGGTCGATGCCTCCGTCGTAGCTTCCTCCTACGCGCTTGAGCTCCATGGACATGTATTTTGTGAGCAGCTCGAGGGCGCGGTACTCGAACGCGGTACCGCGTTGCACAGTAGAAAGTAACCTGTGAGAGAGATGACGATGGACTGGGGTTAAATGCATAGGGTGAACAAAGGATTTGGGAGCAGCAGCAAGTAGAGAATAGATTGGCAGACCCGTTGTCTATGCCGTCTCGCGTTTCTCGAAAGTATACAGGTGGAGAGTGAGAGAAATACCGTGTGTAAGACGGGCGCCAGTTTGACGCGGTGGTCACGGACAAAAAAGGAAAAAGTACATGACCACCGCAGGGGTCGAACCTGCAATCTCCTGATTCGTAGTCAGACGCGATGCCATTTCGCCAGGCGGCCATGGAATATTTGGTTTCCTAACGCAGATATCACGCACCCAACGAAATCGGTCCTCATGCCTCCGGATGTGCGGATCCGCTCGGGGGACTGAACCGGATATTGCCGAAGAACCGAAAACGGCAACGCATTTGGCGCTCGTCGAAGACGTTCACTCTACCTGTGTCCACCCACATTCGCCGCAATGTCCTAGCAAGTCCTTTTCTCCTGCAAAATATCTATATGGTTGATGGGTACTGAGTCGTCTTTTACTGCTGATGTTCTAGCACTATCCTTGGCCGAGCCATCAAAACGGAGTATCTTGCACTCGGCACACTGCTCAGTACTGTCGGGTTGTCATATGCTGCCGCGTCGGGGGGAAGCAAAGGGGCGGCGCCCTCTGGCTCGAAACAGTCCATACAAGAGGTCAAGAATTCTGTAAAAATCGAGTCTAGCTCCAAGTGGGTTTTTGCTTTTTTTCTTCACGGCTTGCTTGTGTCACGTCACACGCGCGCGCGTGGGTGTGTATATTTCGGTCCTGACCTGTTGATTTATTTTTTCTTGGCAGGGAGGAGGAAGAATTGTACGTTTCTCGAGCCTTTTCTCGCGTTTTGTTGGGGTCGGTGATTGACGTGACAGGGCTGAAAGTATCAAAAATTTCGTTGCGGAGGCGGAGAAGGGGTCGAAGCATTAGAGATTATTTGCATATTCGGACTTTTTGCTCGAGCTCGGTTGCAACCCGCATTAGATGTACCGCGCTGCGTTGGAATAAAGCAATTGGTCGATTTCTTTCCCGTGTGGTATCGCAGGTGTGGGATGTACTGGTTGCCGTGCGGTGTTGAGATTAGATTAATATTGAGTGTTGAGAGAGCGACCCGGGAATTGAGACTGAGACGGGCAAAGTCACTTTCTTTCGGACGCCCTGACAACCCGCCTAAGTCTCTATAATGTCGCTCCCTACTTTATTACTTGACCCCATGTCTCAATCTTTCCTTGTCGCCACTAAGGCCCCTCATCAACCTGTTAGGATAATGCGCCCGTCCCTCGAACCCATTACCGTCGTCGGTCCCCGCGAGTTGAACCTCTCCATTTCACGCGACTGCCCCCCCTCTGCACCCCCCACCACTAATTCAGATATCCCTACGTACACATCTATATCTTCACCTAGATCCTCTTCCTCAGACCATCCTTCGCCACAATGCGCCACCTTCTCGTCGCGAAAGCGTCAGCCCTCGCGTCGCCAGTCGTCTATTTCCTACCTACCCGCCGATAGCCCACGTCTGTGGACACCACGTACCCCGCAGATAGGGTCTGACGTTCTCCTCGAACGTAGTCCATCGTTATCTGGCTCGCATAGTGGCAAGAAAGAGGTTCGCGCCAGGGCCCGCTCCATTCCCCATCGGGCACCCTCCGAGCCAGTTGTCTTGACACTACCGGAGAGGTGCGTCCTTGTGCTCTTTTTTTTCCGCCACCGTATTCATTCATACGGGGAAAATAATAACAATAATTTAAACTAGGCATGCGGACCTCCTCCAGACTATCGCCCAGAAGGAATCCGAGTGTCTCGAACTTCGTTCACAGCTTGCAATACATGAATCCGAGTTGCTCGATCTCAAACGCAAGTGGGAGCGCATTGTGAATCGCGACTTTGGGCGCAATGTCCCTTCCTCGACACATACCTCGACGCCATCAGCATCGTCAGCGTTGACGCTTGCGAATAACAGCGGCGCAGTAATGATCAACGGCCTGGTCGGAGGTGTGCGCGCACTGGCGGCTGCCACGACGACCCCTCCATTGACCGCCTCATCCACGACCCGATCGCGCGCATTATCGTCGTCATCGGCGGCCTTCGCGAAGCGCATGACACGTCAGGCCGCTTCGATTTCCATCTCCTCACCAACGGCGTCCTCTTCGGCCCCCAGCACGGATGGCAGCCCACGTCTCTCCCAGTCGTCCATGTCGTCCGTGGCTGAAGAGAAGACGGACGTGGCAAAGTCTGAAAAGTCGGAAGATCCGCCCCGGGAAGGCGTCGTGCTGGTCTCCCAGGACGAGGGCGCAATGCCGGCGTCACCCCTCGGCACGAAACGTGCTCTCGTTGCGCAGCGCCCCCCACAACACGAGCAGCACCAACAGAGGCAGCAGCGCTCGCCCACATCGTCAGAGAAACAACCGCCGCAGCTGCCGTCGTCGTCGTCGGACAAGACGGTGCGGCGACGCTCGCGCGATATGCGGATTCCACTCGCGGATGCGCTTAAACCGCTCACGGGAGATAGCTCGACTTCCTCAGGTTCGGGGAAGCGAGCAAGCATTGGCGGGGTCTCACCAACGTCAGTGTCCATTTCTGGAATGAACCCGCTTGGCGCTCTAGGCCTCGGACGTGCGAACCTCGGAGAAGCAGCACAGGGTTGGGTGGACTCGGTCGGGTCCAAATTGACAGAGTTACAGAAAGGACAATCGTGAGTGGATTACGCCTTGAACAAAAAAGTCCCCCAAGTTTGTGTACCTGAGCTGATGTTCCCTTTGTTCTTTTTTTTGTGTTGTTGTTTGTCAAACGCAGGTTCTCGGAGAGCCAGAAACGGGCTTCGGTGCTCCTCTCTGACGTATCGCAATCTATATTTTCTGCGCTGGCACCGGGGTCGTCCGCGAATCTAGTACCGGCATCTGCGCCACCGCCGCAGTCACTGATCGACGAAGACGATGATGCCGGGAGCACCGCCCTAGGAACTGCGCTGTTGCCCGATGTGGTAGCGGCGTCGCCTCTGGCTGCGCCCTCAAAAATGCTTCCACTCTCGACACCGGAAGCAAAAGAGGACGATGAGGAGGAGGATTGGAACTGGTAGATACGAACGTTCCCTACATTGGGATGGCACGTACTGTACGAGCGCCTAGTGGAGGCGTAGTAGACTTTAATACACTGCACAGAGACAAAAAGATGGGTATCAGGGATGGCTATAACGATCACAATACACCGCAAGAAGAGCGTCTGAGGAGAGAAAGAGAGAGAAACGCCGGGTGAGAAACACGAGGCTAAAAGCGACCTTCCAACACTGGGCCGAGTACAGCTACACTGCTTTGGCCCTTTCACCCATCCACTCTTTCTCCATCGCCCACGTCTGTGCAAAGGCGGCGTTCCCTCCCCCTTCTTCCCTCTCATCTCTCATCATTCCCCTCCTGTACGCTCGGCTTGCCCGAGCACTCGCATTATCGTTTCTTCCGCATCCTCCGCGGCATAATATTACTCGTGCGGCACGCATCCAGCACAGCCCATTTAATAAAATCCTTCAGCACCCTCCATTTCAGCTTCAGCCTCAACGAGTGCCGCCGCGTCGATCTGACTCACACCTCCCTTTCAAACTTTCTACTACAGCCATTATATACCACCCCACCAACTATCACCACCAAACTTGAACTCTGAAGAACCCGGATGCCCTTCTCTCGATGTATCCTCAACCACTACATCCCCAGCAGACCTGGTCTGGTGCACAGTTCGCCGCTCAACAAGGACCAAAGCCCCCGACGTTATCAACCTGGGCCTCGGCCCCCGTCATCCCTACGATGCAAAACGCTCCACCACAGGCGGCGGGCCCCCGTCATGGTCCCCATCACGCCTTCGTGCCGCCCGCCCCCCCTGGCGTAAATCCCCAGCAATGGCAGAACGGCAGGTGGGTGTACAACGCACCCAATGGCGGCGTGACCAGTGCTCAGCCCCATGGACCGTACCTCCCTCCCAACGTCGCGGGCTGGAGCATTCCTCACGGCTGGGGCATCACCCCACAATACTATTGCCCTCCGGCTCAGGTGCAAAAGCATCCCGACCCATCCTATTGGGAAACGGAGATCAGCGATAATGGGCTCGGTCTTGCGAACATGCATATCAAGTACGCATCTCTTCCTTCTTTTCCTTTGACCGGTCTCGCGAGCTTCACTAATTCGGTCCCCCCATGAATAATAATAGGCAGCAGCCAGTAGCACATACGACGCCTGGTGAGGGAAAGGCGCCCCATACCCCTTGGGCGTGGGTTCCCCGAGAGCTGGAAGATGATTCCCCCCCCCAGCCGGGTAGTGCCACTCTGTATCATAGTGCCCAGCAGTCGCAGCAACCCAGTCCAGTGGAGCCCGTTGGACGACAGAATGGTGTGACTGGCCCCGCCGCTCTTGGTGGCACCAGCTACCTGGGATCAGGATCGGGAAATCAAGGTCATACTCACGCCTACTTCTCAGTTCCAGCGGACCAACAACAACCACATCAGCAGCAGCAGCAACATCAACAACCATCTGCAACTGAGACAGGAAGGCCTAATCTCCCACCACCTGCTGTCTACTCTGCTCATGTCCGCCAACTATCTAATAATCCTCCCCATGCAACATCGGCGGCCACACACCACCAACATCAATCATCCGCAACTACACTTCCCTCGCAGCCTACCCCCAGTGCGCAGGCAATACAGAGGGGTCATGCCCTCGCTGCCCCCACACCACAGCGTCCAGGCCAGCCCGAGTCATTTACATCATTCAGGCAACTCCGCCCAACGTTCTCTCCAGCTATCGTACGCACACCGAATCATTATCGTCAAGACTCACACCCGACGGTCCCTTCGCCCCGTGTGACGACTTGGGATGAAGCAATTAGCAATAGCAATAATAGCGGGGGAGTGTCCACGTCTGCAAACAAACACTTGAGCGGCGCTTTGCAGGGCGTAGTTCCGTCACCGCGTGTGCATGCGTGGAATGGTGCCAGGGTGAATGATGGTGGCTCGCCGACGCCTGCGCCTCGCCATCCTCGCCACTCACGCACAGAACCGGCCCGTATGTACGGATCGTCCGCGAGACAAACCGTGCAGCGCTCGTACTCAATACCGGAGCCTCCACGCCAAGCGGCTCCGGTCTCGCGACAAAATTCGATGCCGGTTGTGCCGCCTGGTCCAGACTCGCATCAGCATCATCATCTCTACCATCACCATGAAGGCCAGTCATCGATAGCGGATCTACCTCAGTTCGCTGAGGAACCAGGGGACATTTCGAGCCTCAGTCCTCTAGTCGCCGCCTTGTCCTCCGAGTCGTCAGAGTCGTCAACCTCGACTGCTCTCGCGAGGAGCCCCGCGCCGCTCTTCATCCCTCCGCGTTACAGCCGATCGCCTTCTCCGTCTCCGCGGCATCGGCGGCATCGGCGATCTCCCTCTTCCTCTCCGTCATCCTCGAGCACCGGTTCGGACTCGGAAGATTGCGTCCCGGGCGGCAGGCATCGGGGGCACGGTTTTCGTTCGCCAATCGACTTGCACAGCCGGCACAGGACACACAGTGGGCATAGTGGGCATAGCGGCCACAGCGGCCCCAACGGGCACCACCACCATCACCACAACAACAGCAGCGGCAACCGCTACAGTGGCGGCGCATACACACCGCAAGGCCGCTCGCCCGCGTCCTCGACGCACACGCACCGCTCGTCCTCCTCCTCCAACCCGCTCCCGACGCCCCCACAAGAGCGACGCGATCCGGGCTTCTCGCTGCCCCCGCCTCAGGGGCCCAAGCCGCAGCAGTACCGTCGCGTGGCGCGGTATGGCTATTGGAATCGCAGGGGCGATTACCTCACGATGGACAAGTACGTCGTGTACGCGCCTCAGGGCCGCGCGAACCCTCCCGAGCTCGAGGGTTACCCCGCGCCGACGGAAGGGTATCTGAACCACCTCGGCGAGTTCGTCCCGTACGACCCTGCGCGCAGGGAGTTGCCAGAGAGTTTGCCGCGGCAGGGTCAACCGCCTAGGTTCCCTTATGACAAGGTAAGATCCAGCACCACTTGATTCTTTCTCCGTCGTCCAAGAAAATTTTCGTTATCTGACGACGCCCCCAACAGTTCGTAACGTACGTGTACCAGTGATGATACGCATGTGCTAGTGAAATCACCTCTATGTCGTCGATGCATTGGATCTACGTTTTTTTTTCATTCGATTGTCGTTCTGCTACCATCTGTTTGTTGTCTTTCGTACCCTAATATTCTTGTTATCTCCTGGCCCCTTCATTCACTGGAGAGGCGGTTCTTTACATGTAGCTAGTCTCACGTTTTGACATCTTATGCGCCCGTTTACGAGGCATTTGGGTTTGGTTCCTAGGGAACAATTTTTTTTTTTCGTTGACACGACCTATCTAATGTACATGTCATGGTCACGGTTCGATAGAACGACAATAAAATAATTTTAAGGACACGACTTGTGAGCATAGAAACGTACATGTATGGGTAATTCCGAGAGATGATGCAGAAGAGGATAAGCGGTGGAAGAAAGCGTGTAGAGAAAGCAAGCATGACGATAAGTCAGTGGAGGTCTAGTCAGAACAGAATACATGTACAGGGTAGATCAATGACGAGCAGAAAGAGCACAGGAAAGACAAATCAAAGACCGATACCGCCGTGATGTTCTCGCATGTGGTCATAGATGCCCTGGCCTTGAGGGAACGTCTCAAGGCAGACCCAACACGTATGGGTGCGACACCGCGTGCACGTCATATGGTTGCATCCCGCTGCGCGCTCAATCGGCGCATTGCAACCCGGGCATTTCTTGACGTCATGCATCCGCATCCATTCCTGGAACAGCCGGTCCCCTCCGTCCTCGCGATCCGCGCAGGTGACGCCTTCGTGGTACTCAACGTGGCACGATGGACAGATGCGTGCGAGACAGGACGGGCACGAAAGAGGTGCGTTGCGAGGACCGTTTGGGTACGCCTGCGGGCAGTCTGGCGTCGGGCAATAGTGGTACTCTCCGGGACGCGCCTGCACATAAGCGTGAAATGTTGCCAGTGCGAGAGCATCGAAATCGTTAGGTGGGAGGACGTCGCGCGCCATCTTCATAGGGACAAGCACTGTGCACTTGCCTTGATTGCCGAGGCAGGTAATCGGGAAGGACCGTGTGTCGGCCGCAGCGGTCAGGTATGAGATGAAGCAAGCTTTGCACCATTTATGGCCGCAGCCCATGGACACCGGAAAGAGGGGAGGCTCTAGACATACCGGACAATTATCGTCGCCAAGGCCGGCAGTATGGCGCAACTGCACCGTATGGACGATTTGCTGTACTTCCTCATAGAGGTCATCTGGACCACGCACGCGAATATTACGTCCCTGGATGTCAATGCAGATATTTTCTTCCCCGTGCCGCCGCTGCGCAGCTGTGAGGTCGGGACTAGAAAGAACGCCCATTGCCTGCCCATCAATGGGTATGAGATGAACCTTATGCTGCCGAAGAGAGTCGAGCTTGTCAAGAATGGCTGCGGCGACCGGCTGCCGCCGTTCGACGGTTCCTATGAGCCGGATGCATCTACGGAGGGAGTGCACCAGAATCAGAACGTCAGGATTGCAGCTGCGCAACTCTTCCAGAAAGTGAAGTCCCGACTCGCGCCGGAGGTAATCATCCCAGACTTGTTGTCCATTTTCTTTGAGTACTTCGCCGCCCAGAATCTCTTTAAGCTCGACCCTGAGGCGTGCAATCGTTTTGCTATCCTCGGCCACCAGCTTGAGAGGGATTTCTTCACCGTCGTAGTGGGAGAGAATATCGAGGTACGCTCCAGTATGTTCCCAAACCTCTCGCTGTAAGCGGATTAAATCCTGCTCGAGGAGTTTGAAATTGGAGCGGGGCACGTGCTCCACCACAGAGAGCACTCGTCGGACGAGCATCTTCCCCATATTTAACGAACGCTGAGGCACTCTGTGAAGCTCGCAAGCCGAGGCTGCGACGTCAGGAGAGTCGAATTGGCACCATGCACGAACAAAGCCATTTTTATACGGTGGTGGTGCGACCTGGAATCGTGTGATCTTGCCAAAACTTGCCAGCGTTCTGCGAATCGCAGATACTCCAAAATCGTTGGCTTGGTAGTTTGGACGTTCCAACATGGTACCTTCTGACGGCCCGAACTTGTCCAAAAAGTCTCGCGTCGCCTCTGGCGGTAGCCCAGTAAAGCGAACATTATAGGCATCAATAATTGGTATGCTCTGATATGTGCTTGCGGTGATCCAGTAGCCGCGCTCTGTCCAGCCGTCCGCCTTGGATACAGCGTTCTGGGCTGCTTCCAAAGTGCTATATCCAGCATAGCCTGCTTTACAAGGCGCAGGCCAAGAGAGCTGCACGCAGTTATCGCGGAGCATACGCTTTGTGAGCTTCTTGCCTAAGGACAAATTGACAGTGATACGTCGCCCGAAAAAGTCTTTGCCATCAAGCCCGTTTACGGCCCGGGAAACCTCGCGGTAGGTCTTCATCTGCACACTGACGGTCCTGGAGACCGAGTAATCGCTTTGCTTTTCACTAGAAAACCGAACCTCCTGAACGACTCCGAAAGGGGCAGCAATGTGTTCAATTTCACTGCGGCCCACGGATCGAGGAACGTCTTCGATGACGAACCAAAGGGATTCGAAAGCAGTGACGATTTTTTCAATCGAGAAGCCGCCCGAGAACTTGACGGTGGTGGAGTCCATCACGGAAAGGGACATCTCCTCTTGGGGCGTAGGTCTTGGGGGCAGCCTCTGCTCCTGCGGCTTTGAGGTTGACGTCTGCTTCTGCGATTTTTGGGACAGCGTTTGTTCATGTGGCTTCGGAGGCGAGCTCTGCTTCTCCGGCTTTGAGGACGTCTGCTCCTGCGATTTTTGGGACGGCGTTTGCTCATGTGGTTTCGGGGGCGAGCTCTGCTTCTCCGGCCTTGAGGACGTCTGCTCCTGCAGTTTTGGGGTCGGCGGCAGCGCCTGCGACCTTGGAGGAAGGCTATGCTGCGAAGGATGTGTGTGCACATGGGCGCTAGTAGTCGACCGATTTTGTGATTGCGAATAAGAGGGAGGTGGTGCGGCTGGGGATGCGTTATTTACAGTGCTAGTGACGATTTTAGACGGGCCGGGTTTGACAGTCGTCGACGACGTGGCTACTGCTGTACTATGCGATACCGACGTCGACGAAGACGACGAAGGGACCGTACTTGTCTGTGTTGCTCGAGGTTCCTGGTGGGGCTGGCCCCTGGAAGGTTCCTGAACGGTCTAAGAGTAGTTAGTATACAATGAACGGAAAGAAAGCTTGGAGTATCTACATTGTTCAACGCCCGACTCGGAAGCAAGGAGTGCAGATATTTACAACGGTAATAATAACACCGTCCAAAATACCACTTGCGACAAATGGATGGGTCGATCATCGACCTCGGTAGCCTTGAAGGTTGTGATGCCGTCGCAGGCGTGGACTGATGGGAATTAGTTTATCGCAGGATGTGTGAAGCGGACAGAACTGCATACAGAACTGCGTCCATCAGTCACGGTGCCTTCACTGATGGTGGAGTTCGCATCCGAAGAGGACACAGTGGAGCGATCTTCAGGATGACTTGGAGGCTCCCTGACAGTCTGTATGCTGTCCCGTTGTCCCTGTGCCGGGGATTAGTCTCCAGAAAGTGTGATACGGACAGACATCCTTACGGCGTTGCCGACTTTAACAGTGGGACTACCACCGACGGCAGCGTTGGGGTCCAAAGATGTGTTGCCCCCCTCAGATACACCCAGAGAGTGCCTGACAGATTCCAAGTTTTCTCTTTGCGGTTCCTGTGGCGACAGAGACTCAGAGAGCTATCACGATCGGTAGCAGAAGATAAGAACCACACCGTTACAGGAGAATCAGTAGTACTTGCCTGCTGAGGCTCCGCAGGTTTTGGAAGGCGTACAGTTGGGAGGGAGACGGCGTCCACCACCGAGGACTGCAGAGGCTCAAGGACGTCGGATCCAGATAAATTGAGTTCGCGATCAGGAAAGAAGGCTTGTGGGAGCTGAACATTCGCGAGGTGTGGAGTGTTATCAGCGAGCAATGATTCCCGAGTCGTGCAGTCGGCCAGTTCTGGCAACTCAGCAACGGTTTGTTCATCGGCTACGGGTGCAAGGGGAACCACGGATGTCTCGCCGTCGACCATTTCTGGCAACTCGGCCGCAGGCTGTTCATCGGCCATGGGTTCAGGAGGAACCGTGGATGTCTTCAGGTCAATCGGAGTATCGTCAAAAGTCAGCCGCATGGGAGAGCAAAAATAACACACCTTCGATTGCAAGAGCGAGGCGTAAATGTCGGTGGATCGAAAGTGCGCGTGAGGACATCTGTTCTGCAGTTGACAGTTGCCGTCGGTCTCGAGGAAATCGGAACAAATTCGATCAGATCGTTGCGGTTTCCTTCCCTATTCTACTTAAGTTTACGAGTGCGCACAGAAAGGACATGGCACATACAGATGGGGAACGATTCAGTCGTCCTCGGACAAAGCGAAGGTCTGAAGGGCAGTCATCACGCCCCAGGAGATAATCGATCAGGTCGTGCTAGGGATGGCCATAAGAGAGAGTACAAATTGGCCAAGATTAACCATACCATTGACCTGTAAGGGACATGCGCACGGGAACAATGCGTATCCCTACAGCGACCCCCAAGAATGTAGTTTCGGCAGATTGAACGAGGTTTTGTGTACATGTGGTGCGATCGGAATTTCGGTTTCTAAACGAGTCACAGCGCAATCAGGTAAGAAAGATCTCCAGAAGAAACCTCGAAGAGGCGCACCTCTGGTAAGCCGTGGACTTGAGGAGGCTGGGCAGAGGAACTGGGATCGGTATGGCCCGGAGGATGCGTGGTGCTTGATATAGGAGCGGATCCTGTTGCCATCAAGTAAGGATAGGTTGTGGCAACAAACAAATCGCTTATGAAGAATGTGGATGTAGGAGAAAGGGGGACGTGGCAGATGGAGAGGAAGGTAGAATAGGGAATCAAGAGTCAGGTATGAAGAGAGGAGAGTTTAATGCGAGGTGCGATGGTATGACGAGGATCATACAGAGCTTGTTGGAGGCTGAGGCTACGCTGGCTTGTTTCTGATCCCTTTCACTCTTTTTCTTACGTCTCCTCGTTGCTGCTGCTGCGCGCCTCAAATCCGACTCACAAACTCGGTCCATTTTCAATCTCCGATTGTGGCTGATAAACTCAACTGGCCAATCACGTCGTGGCACCTAACTAATCTAGGAAAAAAAAGGCGTGCAATTGTCATACTTGGGCGCCTGCTGAACCACGTTCTCGTATTAAAGGCCACGAATAAAGGTCCGAGCGGAGAGCACGCACGCAAACGACCCCGTAGGGCCCAGATTGAACTACCGTGATCGCTGGAACCCCCGGCCCCAAGAAGCACCGCCTCGTGAGTGTCAAACACATCGCGCGGGGGTTCAAAAAAGGTGAACCGATAGGGTAAATGTCGCCGAGGTGACAACTCGCCGACGACGGACCCTATTCGAGAATGTCGATCGGTGACGTCGATGCAAGGTGGACGGAGGCATATCCGCGCGCTTATGCGTGTACCGCGTACGGTGTTAGCTCACTTGGTGCCACACGCGGACTGTGCGGGTGATGGATCGGAGAAGGTACTCCACACGTCCCACAAGATCTGACGCTGTCATGGTCCATGTCATTACCTCCAGACGCACAAAACATTGGCCGCGTCAATTGAAATTGCGTGGCACAAACCCGTCCTCGCCAAAGCTGTTCGCCCTTGCTTGAGTTATGGGGTTATTATGGCACTAAGATTGTGATTGGCCCCTACTCCGGTGTAAGCACACACATTCTGGTCCACATAATTGATGCCTGGGTCATGTACATCACACTTGATCAAGGTCACACCTCAGGTCTCCAAGAAACGAAAATCAAGCATTTTATTTGAACAACCATACATGACTACATGACTACTTGGATTCCTCAGTCACAATCAGACCTCAATGCCAGTCATTTGATTTCCCGAATGCACTTGAAACTTCGTTACACACCAGTTGGCCTCGACCGTCATACTCATGACCATATACGACTAGCTGCGTGCGCAGCGTACTGCGTCACTTTTGGCGGCCCATGTCAGATAATCTTCAGTTCAATTACCCAGTTAAATCCGCAGCTCTCACTGGAATATTTTTGGAGTCCTCAACGCCATGTGACTTATGCGCAATCGTCTACACCGCCGCAGGGTCGTGGGGAATCGTCTTCTGAGACTCCTGATCAGTCTAAAGAGCAATCAAGGTACAATGAGCGACAAGAAAAGTTTGGACCACCTACTGTCTGAGGTGGAGTCAAGGAGTGCCAATATTTACAACGGCGCCTACGACATCGTCCTTTGTACCACCCGCGGCAAACGGATGAGTCTAACATCGACTCCGGTAGCTTCGAAGTCCGTGACGCCACCGCAGGTGTGGTTTGGTGGGAATTAGTTTGTCGCAGGATATGTGAAGCAGACAGAAGGGCATACCAAATTGAGTCCGGTCTGCACGTTGTCCTGTTGCCCCTGCGCCAAAGATTAGTTACAATTGCATGTGAAGCAGATAGACATATTTACATCGCTGCGGTCGTCAACAATAGGATCCCCATCGATGGCGTCGTTGGAGTCTGGGGACGTGGGGCTGCCCTCGGATACATCCGGTGGCACTGAGTGCCCGACAGCCTCAAAGTGCACCTTTTTTTGCCATTCCTGTGACGACAAAGATAATGATCATGTTTGATAGTGGAAAAAAGAAACGTACTGTTATGGGTGATCCCGCAGTGCTTTCCTGCTGAGACTTCGGAAGGGATCGGGAGATGGCATCCGCTACTGGGGACTGCGGAGGCTTGAGAACACCAGACTTGGGTAGCGTGTGTTCGCGATTAAGAGAGGATGCTGGTGGGTGCTGAACATTTGCGGGGCGCGGAGAAGTGTTATCGGCGGGCAATGGTCCCCGAGCGGTGCGGTCGGTCGATTCTGGCGATTCGGCTACGGGTTGCTCATCGTCCACAGGTGTAAGGGAAGCCTCCGAGTCAGACGTCTTGCAGTCGGTCACTTGTGACAACTCGTCTACAGCTTGTTCATCGGCCATTATCTTCAGGTCGACCGGGGTAATATCGTCATCCGCATCCGAGTCCGTGTGAGAGAGCATAAAAAAATAACGCACCTTCGGTGGCAAGAGCGAATTATAAATATAGGTGGATCGAATGTGGGCGTGAAAACATCTGTTCCACCATCTACATTTGCCGTCGCTCTCGAGGAAATCGCGACAAATCCGATCAGATCGTCGCGGTCTCCTGTTCATCTTTCCCTATTCTACTTAAGCTTACCAGTGCGCCCAGAAATGACATGGCACATACAGCTAAGGGTGGATTGCATTGTTCTCGGACGGAGTGAAGCTCCTCAGGGCAGTCCTCACGCTCCAGGAGATAATCGATGAGGTCGAGCTAGGAATGGTCATAAGAGAGAGAACGATCGGCCCAAGATTAATCGTACCATCGCCTTGTGCCGGACATGCGCACGGGGACAACGCATATCCCAACAGTGACCCCGGAAAACGTAGTTTCTGCAGATAGATCGAGGTTTTGGGTACGTGTTGTACGGCGGTCGGTATGTCGGTTTCTAAATGAGTCACAGAGCAATTGGGTAACAGGGTAAGGAACATCTACAGAAGGAACCTCGAAGAGTAAGCACCTCTGGTAAGTCGGAGACTTTGGAAAGCTGGACAGTGGAACCGGGATCGGTATCCTCTGGAAGATCCACGGCTATAGTGCTCGATGTAGATGAGGATGGAGATGCCATTGGTAAGTGACGTGGTGTTGCCAGTGGTTGAGACAGAGATGGGGATTAAGAAAGCTAGATGGTAGGTGATGTGGGATTATAAGGATCTTACAGAGCTCGCAAGCCCTGGCCACTCCTGTTTGTCGCCATCATGGATCCTTTGCTAACCTTTGCTTGGTGGTTCTCGCTGCGAGACTGCTACGGGACATGCTGCGGCTTCGGTGCAGACCTCGTGACTATTGCCCAAATTAAACACCGTTTTCTAGCAATCTACTGCACAGCGCCGTAGTAACTCAGCACATCCACAACCACATCAAATGCACAACAAGGATTCCTCAACAGATTTCCTACATCAGAGCGATTCCAAACAAGGCAAACACATCAAGGGCAAGAACTCGAAGCTCGTATTACCTGCGCCTCTAGCCGTAGCATCCGGTGGCGTATCGACCGAATTCGCTATCCCAGAGAAGTGCCCAGTTGGTGCTGGAAGCCTCACGGCCGTGCTGCTTCCCTTGGTGCCAACCAAGATCGATGATGCTGTTTGTGTCGGTGCGGGCCCGCCAGTCGTGTAAGCCCGCACATAGTTGACCTCAAAGTACGCGTTGTCATACGTGGGCGATCCTGGTCCAACTACGTTGTCGTCGTACTACATCGGGCCACGGATCAAAAAAGAAAGGCCCGCTACACCCAAGCAGAGGACACGCACGCAGCGACCGGTAGGGCCCGAATTGAAACACTGCGGACCATACACCGCAGGAATACCGGCCCTGAGAAGCAATGCCTCATGAACCCCAAACGTCGCGTGGGATTCAAAAAAAGGTAGACAGACCAAATGCCACACAAGGTGATGTCGAAGACTAATTGATGGGCGCTGAAGAACCGAGAGATGTCGCACGCAGCAGCTGGGTAGCTTGCTGATGGCTGACCCCATTCTGAAATGTCGATCGGTGACGTCGATGTAGCCTGCAAGATGGACGGAGGTACATCCGCACGCTGTGTGTGCAGTATATTTGTCACCACAAGCGCGCAGGCGATCAAAAAGGGTACACACGCTCCAGAACCAGATGCTGTAATGATCCACAAAGATCATCATCATCATCATCATCATTCTTCCAGAAGATGAGCGGGTCAATCAAACGCACAAAACACCGGCCACGTCGAACTGAGTGGCCCAAACCCCGCCACCGGCTGCGGCAAAGCCCTCGCCATAGCTGTTCGGCCTCGTCTCGGATACAAAGCACCCGCTTGGTTGCGAGCAGTCGGTCTCACCCGAGGTACCAGTTTGCCATGCGCCTTGAGCCTGCGAACATCCTGGCACCGTGTGTAACGCATACCGATTCCCATCCTGTGATTACCTCAATCCACTGCCGTGTGTCGGTCGAGAACACACAAGAAGCCTACCATGAGGTTGACACCTTCGATGATGTCAATTTCGCCATTATGTGGCCAATGTCGTCCTGTGCTCCAAAAGGCTGGCCAAACCTGTAGTCCCCATTCTGTGATTAACTTGGCTTTGGACGCAACGCGAGTAGGTAGATACCGAACATCCGTAGGGTATATGTGTCAAGTCTATGATCCAGAGGCTTCCAACGCTGTACCAGTCCTGCGAAGTGATTCGGATCTGTTATCGTATTTTTGAATTCGGGGTTTGGTCCCGTCAGGACTGAAAGCAGCAACTGGGACAAAATACCGAATTCCTTTTCTCGTTGAAAGGTACATCGTTGACATTATCGACTTTCATGATTACACGATTTTGCTCGTCGACGTAAGCCAAGTTCTGTTGGAAGGCAGTAGCGCGGTCCACCCACACCACATCGCCTATGACGGAGCGAGATGAGAGAGAAAAAGGACAAACGGATATCCATATCCGAAGGATCGCACCATGGGTGAGATTATCCCAACTCCCAAAGAACTCCCAGCGATCGAAGAATGTTAGGCCAGAATACTCCCGGACCAGATCGTATGACGTCGCATACGGTAAGAGAGACAGGGCGTAGGGAAAAAGAAAGAGCAGGGTTCTCCCGAGCATGGAGTGTTGCGATGGACTAGTGTTTTGGAAGTGAAAAGGGAGGAAAGCTAGACAAAATCTAGGCACGGATGGCGATGAACCTTGTGCCGTGATCCCGCTAAGCGCAAGGAGACGAGACGTCTCCTTGAGTGGTGTCTTAGATAAGATAAGATGGCCATGCCATTCAATTTATATATCAATTTATATTGACACCGAATCCACGCTATTCAGAATGGACCTACCCTCCAACAGCCGCTCCACCACTATCCCCATGAGCTACTAGCACAAAAGTAAACTCCCGCACCTTTCTAAGCACAATACATTATCCACCTCCCTTTTTTTCCTGGTTTCTATTACTCATAATGGAATCGTCTCCCGCTGCCTCTGACCCTCATACCCATGACTCGTCTCGACGAGGCTCACCTGCCGTGCGCGCAGCCAAAGACATAACTTATGGCAGCGTACGTCCCAATCAAACCATCCCATCCAACTAGATCCGAAACGCTTACTGGAATGGACCTCGCAGGCCGCCGGGATCGTTTCGAAAGTCTTCGAGCATCCCTTCGACCTCACCAAGGTTCGTCTGCAAGCGCAGGTACTCGACGCTACAGCACGCTTCCGCGGACCGTTGGACTGTCTAGTCAAGACTTTGAGGAATGAAGGCATGCGAGGCTTATACCGTGTATGCCCGCTTTTCTTTTTACTTTCCGGTCCTTCCCGCCTCGCCACTCACCCTCAGCCCTTTTCGATACGATAGGGTTTACCCGCCCCCATAGTCGGCGCCATGGCCGAAAACGCGACGCTATTCTTCGCCTACGGCGAGCTGCAAAGCCTTGTCCGACAAGCCTGGAACATCCCCGTCGCACAGACGCTCACCCTCCCTCAACTCGCCCTTGCAGCTGCAGGCGCTGGCGCCATCACGAGCTTCGTTCTGTGTGACTCTTTTTTAATTTAATTCTCCTTCCCTCCCCCCATCCCTCATATCTAATGTGTGTTTTACGGTTGTGAACTGACTTCACGTTCGTTTTTTTTTCGTCGTTCGAGCAGGACACCGATAGAACTCGTAAAGTGCAAGATGCAAGTGCAGATGTTGGTCGACGGCACACCAGCAGCGGGCGCCATGGTGGCGGGGGTCCCTCCCGCTGCTGTACCCGCGGCGGCGGCATCTTCGGCTCTGCGGAACCTCCCAGGCCCGTGGACCATCCTTCGCGAAGCGATTCGCGCGGACGGCGTGCGCGGGCTCTGGCTGGGTCAGACGGGCACACTCATTCGCGAGACGGGAGGCTCCGCGGCGTGGTTCGGCACCAAGGAACTCGTCTGCAAGCTCCTCCTTCGTCGTGGTGGCAGTGGTGGCAGTGGCGATGCGCCAACGCGCCCTCTCCGCCCTTGGGAGAGCGCACTGAGCGGCGCGTGTGCGGGCGCGGCATATAACCTCACGTTCTTCCCCGCAGACACCGTCAAGAGCACCATGCAGACCGAGGCGGAGCTACGCCCCACCTCGGGTTCTCCGGGCTCTCTAGCTGGGAATGGACAGAGCCAGAGATCGTTCATGTCCGTCGCGAGGGAGCTCTATCGTGCTGGTGGGTTGAGAGGGCTTTATGCTGGTTGTGGCATCACAGTTGCGCGATCGGTACCCAGTAGCGCGATTATATTTTTGATATACGACGGGTTGAGTGCACGATTTGGATAGAATTTCTTTCCTTTCAATCCCCTTCGCCTTGCCTCCCTGCGTGCTTTAGAATTTGTCTCATCAATTTGCTGCACATACACATATAGAATGTCCATCGAACATCGGTTGACCGTATTACAACATGTCTCAATGACGAAGTGATGTTACTGGATTCGTAGATCGAGTTTCCGGAGCTATCGACCCTTTAAGCAGTACTTGTAAGAGTGTGACGCTCGCCACGGTAGCTGCTACAATTGCGACCTGGGGCACTGTAATACCCCAGCGAGGCGTTGTCCAGGCAAGGAGCACGGATCTTAAACAGAAAGAACCATCGGTGCTCGTCAACTTCCCGAGAAACCAGAGCTGTGGTTCACTCGTCACAGGCGAACCGGGTCGAATCCACCACCAAGCGCTTTTCGATGGCGCCTGTAGGAACACGCGACCTCATGGCAATACGATACGATGGGTCATTGATAGGTCCTGTCCTACTCCTGCTCCGGATCGGTGGCCCGACAAGTGTTTGGGGTTTCACTGCTCTGCTTTCAGCGATTGATGGAGTTAGATTATGCCGGTGATAGCGTCCCCTTTCTCTCATCAGGTGGCCCATCCTTTTGTCCTTATCGAGGTAATCAAGAAGGGGCGCGCGCTTGCCGTTGTCGGTTCCGGGTCAAGTGCCAAGCACCTAGCGCTCAATATTTGAGACTGCCGCAGAGTGGCGGGCGAGAGACCATAGAATACGCCACACATATGGGAGACGTTGATTCGAATGGTCACGAAACCCCGTTCCTGACGCTGAGCACCGAGGCCGTATCGGCTCCATAGAGCAGTTACGTGGATGGGAATTTGTCGTGCTGTCCAGATTTGATTCGGGCTAGCAGAAACCAGAAACGCGAAAGGCGTTGAAAAAGCGACCCTGTGGCAGAATTGATGATTGTGTCAGCCTGGCAGAAGCGGCGACGACAATCCGCAACTGTGGACGATCCAATAACGAGCGGGTCAATGATAGATTAAAAATGCTGTACGTGTAAAAGGTATGGTATCCAAGCTGAATGTTCGCGATTAATACCGCAGGTAGGGATGTTACTCGTACTTTTTGCGCCCGCCCAACGCATCAAGGAACCATCAATTGGCCTTGGGCGTTTCTGGTTTTTGCCAAATTGAGTCAATTATCTGTTCCTGCTCGCCACAAACTAACAGGCTCTGCTCTCAACCCCTTCACAAACCCTCTTGCTTCAACATAGTGTCAATTTGAGGACACCTCCAAATGTCGTCACTCCTTCGCCACACCCTACGTCTATCCGTCACGCGAACACCAACCGTGCTCACGGCCTCGTCGGCACCGACGACCACGACCCTTACCCGTGCCTACGCCTCCAAAAAGACAAAATCAAAACACCAGCAAAAAGGCGGGGGCGGCAACCGCAGCCCAGACACAGCAGACGCCGACCCTGAATTTCAACCGTCGTCCTTGTCTTCGTCGTTGGCGTCACGCGGCTCGAAACGCGCGTCGGTCCCGACGGCCTCCCTTACGCCCGGCTCGCAGCAGGCACTGGCGGACCCCGCGGCGCGCGACGAGTACGCCCGCGCAGATGCCAAGATGGCCGCGAGCGTGGAGTGGTTCCGCCGCGAGATAGCACAGCTCGAGGGGCGCGCCAGCGGTCGCGTCACGCCGCGGTTGCTCGACCCCGTGCGCGTCTCTGCTGTGGCACCACCTTCCGCGTCAGCTTCAGACTCGCGGAAGGGGGAGAAGAAGGTGCGGTTGGAAGAGGTGGCCAGTGTTGGCGTGCGCGATGGGTCGTCCTTGATTGTGACCGTGTTCGACCCGCAGGTGAGGTTTTAGTTGGTTGTCGCGTGCCCTACCCCTACCCCCGCCCTTCCCCATCGTATTCCGTGTTTCCCTACCGAATGTTCTTATGAAGATGGGATGTCCTCTGATTGCGCGCGAACGCTTGCTTTTCAGTAGAATTTGAAGCATGTTCAAGATGCACTGTATGCAGCCAAACTACATGGTGTCATCCCCCAAGTGGTCGATGAACGCACGTTGAGAATACCGATACCAAAGTACGCATCTTCCTTCTGGCGGTATCCGTTCCATTCTTCCTCACGTTCATGATTTTAGGCCCACCGTAGAGGCGCGTCTGGCCGCATATTCGACTGCGTCAAAACATGCCGAGGAAGCGCGCGTCCAGATTCGCCGGCACCACCAGGCTAGCGTGAAGAAGGGCAAATATCCCCGGCATTCCACTGCGCACGATGAAGTGAGTGCGTTCCGGAAGCTTCCCTCGCACCGAAATGTAACCAAGTATGATGCCCAGTTTCAAAAGCTGCAAGACCGCCATATTGCCGACGTGGATACGGCCTTAGCACAACTAAAAAAGAGCTCGGGCGCGCGATGAAAAACTATGATGGGAATAGAAATTAACGATTCGTTACAAAACCATGCCAAAAAAGCTGTCATGACCATAATACAGCTCAAGAGAGTTAAGGTACGGTACTAGTATTCACAATATCATATGCCTTCCAGGCCAACTTTGGGACATAATGTTACCCCATCCTGCCTGCGATGCCGTCGGCGATGTGTACGCCGCGGGCGTATTCTCCTCTTAGCGCATCCATGATGCGGCCGCTGCCCGTCTTCTTCGCTTCGCTGGCCAGCGAAGACAGCGTCTCAGGGGGTACGAGCTGGTGCACCGCATCTGCAATCGCGTTGGCGAAATCGAGAGGGCGCACGCCCAATGCGTCCGCTAGTTCCTGGACACGGCGTTCCACGTCGGCGCGTGGGCGCCCCGTAAATCGGGAATAGCCCCGCACGCCCCAGCTGACTCGCCTCGAGATAGATTGCCATATCGGATCCGCATAGGCGGAGAAAGAAGAGGTGGCCGAGATCGAGGTCGAGGGAAAGGAGGGGAAGGAGAATGTGCCGCCCCTGGACCTGAAAGTGTCCATGGCGAAGAGGGTCGTTCGGTAGGTGTACCACGCGAGGATGACGAGCAGAACGCAGATGAGGACGTGGACGAAAGTGGTGAGCCGGACTTGCTCGAGCGGTTTCTTGACGTTGGATCGGACGCCCCTGTCTTCCTTGGGTTTGGGAGGCGGGAGGTCATCCTTCTTCGCGATGATGCGTGATTCGTGTAATGCGGCGGCGGACGAGGGGCGCTCTGGAGAGAGGCTTTGGCTCATCCGAGTGCTGCTGCGAGTTGATACCATGATGGCGGTTTGAAGTAAATTCGGGTGGTTAGAGTCGAATGTGTTTGCTGCTGAGACGGGAATGAGCCACGAGAAAATGCAGGCATTTTATCAATAAACGAGGACCCCACCAGGCGGTTACGGTAAGGCGACGAAATGAGGGCAAGGTTCAGTGCGTGGCTTGATGCAGGCTGGAACCACGCGTCGAGTTTGCAACGTGGAGTAAACGAGGCGCGGACAACTCATGCATGACGTCATTGCACACCACGTTTGGTCTACCATATAAAGTACATACACTATACTCTAGAGTATCTTAAGTGAGAACAGCAATGGAGACAGCATTTAACCGTCGAGGCGGCGCCCACAGAGTCGGTCTGGTATACGAGAGAATTGAGATGTCCTCCTCCCAAGAGGACGACTGCCAGTGAAAGACCAGGGTGTAGCCCGAGCGGCCAGAGTCAGAGAAGATGATATAGGAGCAGCTAGGGCCAGGCTGCTTTCTGGGCGTGGCTTCAGACGGCAAACACAAGGACGAGAATACCCCAACCCTGGCCTCGGAAGGACCTTTCGGAAAAACCAACGAAGCATAGAGATCACTGGCATGACAATAACACAGGGCTGACAACGTATCACCCAAGTACAGACAGACGGCTGAAAGAGGCAGCCTACCATGACAAGGAAAGAAGGTGATTGTCGCAACATAAACCATAGTAGCCGGGCGGTCATAGATACCAGTAGGCGCAGGAGGGACGTCTGTTTCCCTTTCCCTTACCAACGGGTTAGTCACAAACCACATGACAGAGGGAGGTGTTTCGATCGTCCTCACAGTCATTGACAGTGGCACCTGCCAAGGATACGAAATTCGAATAGAACGAATACGAGTTTATTGTCTGATTGACCCTGACAGCGGACGCGTTGATATCAATCAAGGCGCTTAATACGGTTTCATTCATCTGTTTGATATTCCTGGAAAGACCATCCGTTGCCTGAACTGCATTTGCTTGGGCGATGTTCATCAATTCCAATTCAAGGGCGCTAGAGTTTAGTGCATCAGTCAGCTGGTTGACGCTCGCGGCAAGCTGTGCAATCGACTGGACAGCTGAGGGTCATTCAGGGAACAGAAAGAGCATGAAGCGTTGACTTGCAGTCATAGCAGAAAAGAGACCCCCCTCTATGAGAGAAAGTTGCTGCCACATTTTGTCCTATGACAAATGGTCAGCGCTAAGCTAACGTCCGTGATGTAGGTGCCGATAGTACAGAGGTGTCAAGAGTTTCGCCCAGTCTATTTTCAAGGAGTTGAAGTCCTGAGTTCAATCTTGCAGAAAATGATCGTTCAAACTCAGTCGATAGAGACATTAACGTTTGAGAGTTCTATCCATGTAGGCCTCAGCACAACAAAACAGGTTGCACGAGCACATACCTCCGATAACACTAGCGAATGCTTCCTACTGTCCTGGAGTTGTACATCAAAGGCCTCCTTTTGAGTGCGTATAACCTACGATGCTTTAAGTCCCACGTAGCATGTTACTAGGATAGCACTGAATCGAAAGTGACCTGCTGCAGTTCATGAAGAACTCTGGATGAGATATCGAGGTAGATCTTGTCGGCAAGTATCGGAGTCGCCTGAATGCGACTAATGGAACTTTGGAGGTCCTGCGGGAGTCAGGACTAGAGGAGAGACAACCAGAGGGAGGTTGGTATCTCACTGAGAGTAAAGATTGCCAAAGCGTATGCGCTTCGTCTTCTCTCTCCGCGCGTTGCATAAGATGACGAATATATGCAACTTTCTCAATGGTAGCATTCCTGTAAATTTCGAACGCGATGTCTTCGTATATGTAAATCAGAGTGTGCAAGCAGAATCGTTAGTTCGAGGCTCGGACCTATTTCGTTGGTCCGCTGGTAAGCAGAGCACAGTTGAGCTTATTGACGATATGGTCAACAGGAAAAGCAGCTCCGAGTAGAATTTGCCTACGTATTTCACGCAGATATCCAGAATAACTGGCCCAGGACTGCGTACTCCTGGACAGTGCCCTGGGGTGGCTGCGTGAATAAGTCGAATACCTTGAGAGGGGATGCCCACTCTACACAGATCCCATGAGATGCGCTGTCACCTGACCATTCCTCTTCTAAGAACATCTCGCATTCAAGGGGAATTGCATGGATTCCGGCGGTCCGAAGCTCACACAGAGTCATAGAGATTGCGGCTGCGAGCAATGCCATCGATGAACGGCATATATGCGGGCCATGCACGTACCTTTTACCCTCTGATCAGCATCCAAGTCTATTTCCGCACATCGGGTGTGTATACGCCCAGCAGCACGGCGAAAACAATCCGGCTTTCTCTTGTAAGGGGCTACGAAGCCTAATGATTTCTGAATGCGCCTAACAAAGATAAAAGTAGACACACTATTCAGAGAGTCAATGACATCTTTGTCCAGACCAGCTTCTGAAAAACACTGAATAGATTGCTAGGCTTCAGAGAAGGGAGGAGCAGACCCGAAAGAGCAAGGTCCTGAAGGACGGGATATTCCACATCGGAGGGCAACTTAACGGAGTCATGCCTACGCCAGGAAAAGGCGAGAGTATGGGCACCGATAACTGGGAGCATGGTGAATGCTATGGTGAGGCGCATAGTGGTTGATACTGTAGACGATTCGTGTCGATTGAGCTGTGGCTAGCAGTTTCGCAGTTTCGTTTCATCACGTGTTGTTGAGTTGTGCAGAGCTTCTGCATCAATTAAACTTTTCTTTTACAAGGGGCGCGTTGATTGTTACCCTCCGCCCTGACAAATCCGAATATTCCCTGACAGAGAGAATGGAACGTAACTTTTTCAGACCGAATCCCGTCCGCTTCTGTAGTCTTCCATTCAGGGCTACCCCTTGTTGCCGTACAAGGCATCACATTCCTGCTATCAGTGCGAGACCACCAATACCTCAACTCAGCTCTCGGTCTGCATAGACCGCACGGAGTAGTATCTACCTTCGCAAATGTTTGCATAGCAACAACGTGAGTTTCTTCCGCGTCATTCTGTGATCAATCAAAATACCTTTTAAACACTCAGTTACGCCTTGGTTACTTACATCAACAATCTTTCGTGGTTATTGACGCAGGGTGAATCGCGATGCGACCTTGTTCTCGCAAGAAGCTACCCTCTTCTTATCGACGTTATCGTAGTTTATCATGCCAGAAACTGAGCCATGCAATCCGATCGCGGGAGACTTGCTTTGCAAGCGAGTATCCTAACTACGTTCTTGCTGATCGGGATTGTCTCATCTCGTCTCAATCAAATGTATCTGGGTCAGCCCGATGTTCGGATGGGTGCCGGCAGCTGCCCAATGTAATTGAACGTGCGGCGTCAACTTTGAAATTGGCAACTAACCTCGACATCAAAGAACAGATCACGCATGAAGATGCTCGTCAAGCGGATCACGGTGTATCGACCCGATGAATTACAGAATTCGGAGGACGTTCACAAGCTCAGCTTCGCGAAGCACGTCCTCGGGAGTCGGCTTAAGTTCGGAATACAATTCAGGGTCCGGTGTCCCCTTCTGTTGAGTGCTTTACTGTATAGATTAGGGTCAGTCATATTCGAGACATGAATTAGCCAGCTCTTGAACTTGCGGTTGTAACAGTCTATGGTGAATCTACGTGACAAAATGTGCAGCCTATATGAAGAACAGTAGACGGGCTATGGTTACAGCAATTAGCATGGTTCGAAACGCAAACAAACATGACGAAAAAGGCTGCGTAAAAGACACGAACGACAGGGTAGTCATTGCAAACAGAAATCCAAAGGTAAAATCATCGAAAAGGGTATCCGAACGTAAATCCAAGATCTGACACTAGGGTAATTGCAGTCTGTACTATGGGGCAAGATCATACTCATCGACGCTCCTCGGTACGGTGCTTGCGGTGGCTCGAGATTCCTGCAAGGGCGCGAGCCTCCCACGGCCCCGGTCCTTCACCATCGGTCCAGTTACTCGTGACCGGGTCTCGCTCAAAGTCCCCATCTTTGTAACCGTAGCGCTTTTGGAGCAATTTCAGAAGTGGGTTGCGGAGCGCTGGGTCCATCCGAACGCTCTCTCCGGGGTGGTAGCTTCCCACATCATGCCGCGAAAGGCTCTCCTCGAACAGCGCCTCCTCAAATGTACAGCCACAGTTAAGGTGCCCTGGAGGTGCCATCCGAGGAGGATGAGCGCGGCGTTCGCGGCGCGAGTCATGCCATGCACACAAAGCGTTTCCTGCGCGGTTGAGCGAGCAGAAAAGTTTGACGCGAGCGTCGGTCCGTGCCTTCCACGATGCGGCAAAAGAGGGAGAAGTGGGAAGTTGTGGCGCAGGGGTAGGCAGACCACTGATCGACGAAGGTGGGTACAAGGATCCCGATACGGGAGCAGCAAGCTCATTTTCGAGCTCGCGGATGCGTAATCGGGCAGACTCATTGATGAGTTCCAGTTCCCGAACTTTGTTGCGCAAGTATCGGAGCTCATCATCAGAAGAGCGGTGTGAGCGATTACCCGCAGGGACTGTGGTTGGGGGGGGGATAGATATCGGGCCACGACCAGAAGGGATGTGTGCCAATTGCGGGATAATCAAAGATGGCGCAGGTGTGGTGGACCCTCGCGCCTGAGGATAGGAATTGAAAGACTCGGAGTACCCTGTCGATGGGAAAAGAGGAGGGGAATGGGCGCTCGATGTGGTGGGATTAGCATAGTTAGAGTGATTATAATCTGGGTAATGCAAGTACGATGTTGAGGGACTGTTCGAGTTAAGGGATCCAGATGATGAGGGCATGTTCTGAAAGGACAAGGGATTCGAATGATCATCGAAACTCGTCGCAGCTTGTATATCTGGCTGTCCCGTGACATCGGCACTTGTCTGGGACCAAACCATGCCCGATGCCACATTGTAGGAATCTTGCCTCTGCTGAGAACCGTCACTTGCCGGTGAAGGGGAGTTAGAACCTTCCGAATTGGAAGAGAGGTGAATATCTCCCATCGCCCCTCGAAGGCTCGAGGAGGTTATGCTGGAGCCCGAGGACTGGGGCCGACCCTCCTCAGTTAATGTTGGCCGGCGCATAGGAAGCTGTTAAAGCGGAGTTTTTATTACCTCCATGCGTGTTGGCCAGGGAAGGGGGGAGGTCGTACCTGAGCACCCCCAGACGTGGCGAACGCGTACACCTGCTGCCTTTCTGTTTCTACGATGGAACGTAAGGTCCGCATTTGGAAAGCAGTGATTTGACGCCCACCATTTTCTGACTTGATCCACTGCTGAGAGTAGTTATGGCCAGACATCTTCGTTGCCTCGCCACCGTACTTGTTACGTATTCTGGCTTCGTGTGATGTGGGGGAATATGGGTGCTTGGATCGCCTGAGTTGCGCCGCAGTGGACGAATGGCGGCGAATGGATGGGGTGGCCGCCGATGCAGGGACGGATTTGCTAGTGAAGGTGGCTGTGACTGTGGACGATGGTGGTACGTAAAAAGCTTTTGGGTCGGATGCCTGTTCCAACTTTACGTCGGGAGCGCTGTCGGAAGAGGAGGGGCGCTCGGGCCAGTTAAAAGGGTCGGGAGAGTGCTCTTGCATCTGCAATATTTCACAGGAAAATGGAGTTAGGGGTACGGCCCTTGAGCTAGTGCGCGCGTGCTGCCTGGGTGATGGCGTCCTGAGACAATTGATCAAAAGGTCGCGAGGGACTCAGATCCTTCATTCTGTCCGCTGACCTACATGTTTAAAAGGAGTCGCAACAGGCTGTACGGGATCCGACATCATAATCTCGGGCATGCCTGCGGTCAATTAAGCGAGCCCCGCGGCGGTACGATGCAATAGAAAAATGATCTACGTCTCCACGGTTAGTCTTGTGTGATGAGATAATGACCTGAACCCCGAGAAACCCCTGGCCAATGGTGCGGAACTTTGCCCGAAGAGTTTTGTGTCTGTTGTGACCCCTGCTCCGAGACCGAGATGGATATGACACACCCGACCTGGCCTAACACAATAAGGAAATGTTTCGTTGATGGGTGGTTTTCTCTCATTAATGAGATAATTGTGCCATCAACGGCGATAATATTTTTCGATGCCGGTTGCCGGCTTCCTGGCTAACTTAATGCTTCGGCTGCGGCCGACAACCGTACATAGCTAGTAGCTGCTCAGCAATCCATCAGTGAGCCATGGGGCCATCATGCTCGACAAGTGTGGCGACCTCCGGACTTGGAACCGAGAACCTGGCAAACCCGATTAGTCATCGCTAGTCGTTCCGTGACAAACCGACAAACCGAACCAAAAACCGTGCTCACATTAGACTCGATCGCTTCCGAACATACCCAATAGATGGAAATTGTAAGACCCAATATCTGTTCATGTTTCCGGGTTCCTTGTACTTTTTGGGATATACGGTGCCTACAGCACCCACCCCAGTGTTCCGTTGGAGGATTGCCCCCATTTGTGGCGCTGTCGACTGCGTCGGCTACCATGCAACAGGTGGTGGGTCAATCACGCGTTCCACCCCTCTCATACATACATGATCGCACCAGCACATGGAGACATCGAGGCCCAATGTCTACGTTGTGATCGGGGTGGATATACAGCTTTCGTTCCTCAGCAATTATCGAGGGGCGCATGGACCAACCCAAGTGACTAGATCGCATGACCAGCTCATTTTGTCGTAGTCGTACTAAAAGGGTTCACTATCCCACAAATTCAATCATAGGCAAGTTATGGGTGACACTGGCTTGTCAAATGTGCACGTGGATCTCGTAGTGTAACCGATACTGTATTATGGGCTTACGAAAAACTGGATTCAACCATCCCGATATTACAATCCTCTGGTTAGTTTATATTCATATCAGAACGAGAGCGAGTGATATCTTTCCATTGCTTCGCTTTTGGAAGCCGCTGGCTGAGAGCGAGCTTCGTAGTTAGTGGCTGAATTGAGCACAAGTACGGACACACCCACACAACGTCTTTGGGCACGTTAACTTCGGCAGTCGTAGGATCAATTTGGACTACTCCGGTGATCTCAATGGCAGGTTGCCTCCGACAACTTTCAGAATGAAAATAAGCCTGAGAGTGATCGATACGTTCTTCACTTACAGCATGAAGAGCCGAGGGATAGGGAAGCAATGAAATTGTTGAGATCCATGTCCCTTTGGTTGGACCTCGCAAGAGAATTGCAGAATCTCCGCAATTTGACATTCTCGTCGCGATTCACCAGACGCAGCGGGCATATCTAACGGTACGCTAGGTGTCCGTTCTGCCTGGTCCATGATTTGGTCGTCGCTATAATCAAGGGACCACGCTTTGGGCTGACCAGCCGGCGTCACGTGATGATTGCGGTTCTTTTTTAAAATTTTTTTTTTCAGTTTTTTTTCCCCCTGTCTTTTCTTTTGCCGTTGTCACGCGGTAAACGACAGGTCGTGCACTAAACGCCTTACCCATCTCCTAATGAGCTTCAAGGTTGCTGGCACGTATGATCATTCATCCTTTCAACAGCGATAATTGATGGGTCAATTTTAGATATATCGCTGGCGGCGTTTGGCCGCAAGGAACTTGAGATCGCAGAGGTTTGTTTGACCATTATGAGCTATGATCACCGCGTCTAAAAATTTGATAGCATGAGATGCCTGGCCTCATGTACATGCGCAAGAAAGTTGGTCTCTCATAACGAGTACTAGTGTAGCCATCGGTTGACCAGCCCACCGTTGCTAGCATGGACCTTCAAAACCTCTCAAAGGGGCACGAATTGCTGGGTGTCTTCATATGTAAGCTTTACATGTTGTATGACGTAAACTGTACAGGTGGTAAACTGAGGACCTTTAGGACTATCCAGACTGCCGTCCTTATTGAGACTCTTGTCGTTCTCGGAGCGGAGGTGTCCTGGTCATCCTGTGTACGTTATCACCGGCCAGAAAATGCAGCTTCACTCATAGTTGTTCAGAATATCTTCTCAACCCAAGACCATGCGGCAGCCGCGTACGTAGACCATTATCTGACGACTCTGCTCGTGTTCAAATCCCCGAAAATAGCATCGCTGCTACTGGTGTTCCTGTCTTCGCATGGAAAGGAGAGACAGAGGAAGAGTACCGATGGTGCATCGAACAGACTATTACTGCCTTCTCAGGAAATCAGCCTCTGAACATGATCCTGGATGATGGAGGAGATCTTACGTCATTAGTTCACGAGAAGTACCCCCAATATCTGGCAGGTGAGCTGAAACTTTGCAATCATCATTTCATTTCATCCTCATCTAATGAACCAGGTATTCGCGGCTTGTCTGAGGAAACTACGACGGGTGTCCACCACTTATACAAGGCGCACCGTGAGGGACGATTGAAAGTTCCGGCTATAAATGTCAACGACTCCGTCACAAAATCAAAGTTCGACAATTATTATGGCTGCCGCGAATCCCTCGTCGATGGCATTAAGCGCGCGACTGATGTCATGCTCGCTGGTAAGGTTGCTGTCGTCGCAGGCTTCGGTGACGTTGGTAAAGGCGTACGTTCATTTTCTCCCCCATCTCCAATCAAGTCAATCCCCATGAATTCTGACCTATTTCTTTTTGATGTGTAGTGTGCAGAATCATTGCGCTCTTATGGTGCACGTGTCTTAGTCACGGAAATTGATCCCATCAATGCGCTTCAAGCAGCAATGGCTGGCTATGAAGTGACGACTATGGAAGACGCAGCACCTCGTGCGAACATCTTCGTGACTACCACCGGAAATAGGGACATCATTACTGCAGAGCACTTCAACGTAATGCCCGAAGATGCCATTGTCAGCAAGTACGTCTTGACATGATTGAAAGCCAACTGTTCTTGACACCCATCCTGCAGCATTGGTCATTTCGACATCGAGATTGATGTGGCTTGGCTCAAACAACATGCAAAGCAAGTGGTCAACATTAAGCCTCAGGTTGATCGTTTCACAATGGCCTCGGGTCGTCACATCATTCTCCTTGCAGAAGGCCGTCTCGTCAACCTCGGGTGCGTATATTTGCACAATTGATCCCCTACTCTACTCAATAGGGAAAGTAGCTGTGCCACCGGCCACCCTTCATTCGTTATGTCATGCTCCTTCACCAATCAGGTTTTGGCCCAGATTGCCCTCTGGACGACCCCCGAGAAGTTCCCACTTGGTGTGCACATGCTCCCTAAAGAGCTTGACGAGGAAGTTGCTCGCGCACACCTCGACAGCCTGAATGTCAGGCTCACGAGATTGACCACGACCCAGTCGGAATATCTCTCCATCCCACAGAACGGGCCATACAAGGCGGATCACTATCGCTACTAATTGTCGGGCTCTGGACTAATAAGCGTGGTGTCACCGGACGGCCTCAACGCCGCCGAACTTGATGGGACTTATTTTGTCCTGTCAGCGTGGTAAATTATGGGCGAGTCTCAACGCTCTCGTCCTTGGCGTTGTGGGTGAAGCAAACTGTGAATGGTGAGGGGCCAGTTAGCTGATGACGTACTGTCGCTTGTATTATTGACCTATACGGGGGCCTCAACGAGCCCCAGTTGTTGCATCGTGCGCCATGTAGCGTGCGTCTCAATAAAATAGTCAACTACCTTGAATGCCGCATTACGCGCCGTTTGGTCGGTCGTGTGCCGATTCAAGCTTTCGATTATTTGTTGATCGAGGTTGGTTCGAACCGTTCGTTTTCATGATGCCAGTTGGCTGGTACTTGTGCCTGAAAGCTGGCTGGCAGACTGCCCCCTCATATCACGATAACTCACTTTCCCATGGGAACAAACAAATGTGGAATCTACAAAAAGAGCCCTTGATCATTCTCTTTGATCGAAGCCTTTGCTTTGGTCCTTCTTAGTTATGAACTTTAGCACACGAACACCTTGCCTCTTGAGTATATACATAAACCCAAAATGTGGCGGCACATCCGAGGATGAGAAGCACTTGGCGGAAGCTTGTCGGAGTACATATTGCCCTTCTCTGATCATATAGGATAATGCCACCGACGACGGACAACTGACAACCGAAAGACTTTTCCATGATCGATTTTCTATCCCTGATTCTGGAAATTCAGGCGGTAACTTCAGACTCCCATACAGTACCATCGCTTTTTCTGCTGACTAGTATCAATCTACGACTCTCGAGTCCGTGACTGGTCGTGGATCGCGATACTCCTTGTGATTCGTCATGAGTGCTGTGTCCTTTCTTCCCGCTTAACCCTTCTGGACAATAGGGTGGGTCAGAAGATTGTATGGTGGCATGGTGGCAAAGTCTGTACCCTCGTGAGGTGCATAAGCATCATTACGAGTGCTTTGATTCATCATGACGATTACTTCCTAGTGTCCGGTCTTGATCTTTGTTGGGATACGAATTGGAGGTCCCCGGATGGTTTCACGTGGCATGCATTATGCATGGCAGGTTGGCTATAGACCCTACTACCCATCATAGGGCCAGTCGCCGACAAACTCGGAGTCGGTTCCAGCTGTCGGAGATTGGCGCATAGGTTTCCATTATATCGAAGGAGTTCTCGATCCTGAACTTGGGGCACAAATGACGAATGTCCGCATGTTGTTCATTGTGAACACTCTCCATTAATTAATCGCGTCTCATACCGACGCCCCCACCCGTTTTATTCCGAAATTCTAGAGACCAAAAGCCACCTATAGCATGTCCGAAAAAAATATGGTTCTCGTCAAACCTGACGTACAACCACACGGTTTTTCTAGACCCCGTCGTTTCCAAATACGACCGTTGTACGTTGCTTCAACCAGCTGGCGGTCTTTGGTTTGTTTCCGACTGAACCGATCGAAGGGGAAAGGCCGATGCACGGGTTGAAACTTTAGGAATTCTCCCCTTTTCTTTCGAAACGAAGGTGGAGGGGAAGACCCAAAAAAAAATTACCTGGCCATGCACATGCACAAGCTGGGCTCGAGTTATTTTTGTGCAGCCGCAGCTACAAGCCAATCATACGCCGAACCTTGAAGCCCGAGGTGGGCATATGTCAATACATTTCCTTTTTCGGTCCCTGCGTGCATGCGCCACGCATGAATACTATACCCATCGGGACAGACCACCGTAACAATGATCGTTCTGAAAATGGCGAGGGAGGAAAAACCACCACAGGATCGGCGTATTGAAAGCTGTGTTTTGGGGGCTCCACTCCTTCACATGCCAACGTTTTCGCCCATCAATGCCCTCACTAGCAAGCGCCATCACATCCCCTCGAATGTCGGGTGTGAGAACGTCCGTGTATCGGATTCGTAATTACCGTGAAGCTTTCATTATACGGGTTATGGTTACAAACCACTTACAAACCATCTACGTGGATCCCGTACAGATTGCTGCTGCTTAACAACCTAACAACCCCCCAGCCTCACGTGACTTCTCAAATCTCACTCACAAATTACCCCCAACGACGATTGACGATGGCTCCGTTGCACTGGCGGTGGGAACGAAAGCGAGGTGATTACCTATCTCTCCCGTGGTTGTCGCGTCAATCGAAACAAGATGGGGATATCGTTTCTTTGCGTGTGGGATTGTCGTCATCTATCTAAGGTCAAATTGATATCATCGGGCGATTTGAGAAGCCTCAGCGGGAGGTGACATCGCTCTGGACCAACGTGCGCCACAGCTTGCGTTGCCCAGATCCCCTCTGGTTCTACTCGCCATCATACGGTACGCCACTGTTTGATATTCGAGCCATGTGCAAGAGTTGGACGCTGAATTTTCGGCGGAGCAGGACAAAAAAAGATGCGTGGACGTTGACTCAGGGCAGTGGCGCACGGAAAAGCAAACCCGATGCGCCCGAGAACTGCCCTATACAATAGTGGTCATGGTGCAGGAGTTATGTTATTGTGTGAAACCCGGTGAGGTTCTGGTTCTCAGCCTACTGAACCCGGAATGGGGAGGCGTGTCGCAGGTTGATCAGATTCTATGAAACCGGCGTATTCGGGACACGCTGATCTCGGAGAGAGTGGTAATGATTCTGACTCGCAACCTTCTACGCGGTGTAATCATGCTATGGGGCGTGTGCTATGATGAAAAGCTCACAAGGTTCTATTGATATGCAGCCGTGTCAGGGACATAGCTGCGCAAGTACCGTGGCGCAGGCAAATAGATCTAAGCGCGTTCAGAGCGTAGAGTGTATCAAAGCATATCATGGGAAGGCATTAGTCATGCTTCATGGAACTCGGAAAAGCAAGGTCCGAGATCCGCTCGCTTATGGCGCCCATTCGCCCGTTAGGACAAAGGCCAAGAACACCGAATCGAGGGATCACTCGAATATTACAGGTGCCTGAGAAGCAAAAAGGAAGAATGTAAGATAGATGATTACGATGAATGCGGTCTTTCGGGGCTGGTACGGTACTCGTGGCTGTAGTGGGTGGTTCCAAGTCCGGTCATCGGCAGGTTCTAGACAAGTGAGCGGCGAGACAGGTGTTGGGGGAACCTACAGTAGTATCAAGCGCGTCAGCATTGTTGTCTCGCTTAGAGTTCTAGCTCAGCTCCTCGCATACAGTAGCATGGTGGGAACGAGAAAACATGACACTACAGTACTAGTACTAGTGCTGCGGAAACCGGGACGTGAGTGGATCACCTTGATAATGGCCACGGCCAAACAATTCAGCATTGTAGATCGGAGATTCGTCTATTCATTCGTTCAATCAACGATACGAGAAGCTTGTGTTGTTCTTTCTCGCTTAGGCATCACTTGGGTAGATCATGTAATGCTGATGCTGAAGAAGGCAGCAAACAAACGATTCTACTGAAAACCCATTGGTTTTTGGGTCCCGCTCGCTGATAAACGACGACTCGTGCCTCGGGTCGACGCCACTCTGCCGAGTAATGCCAAAAGCCCCGACCAATGTCACCTTAACCTCACCAATTGCGAACGTATATTATTAGCTCAATGTCTATGACCCACGTTAACGGGTACAAGGTATACGCGCTGCGGGGAAGAATGCCGTCTTATACATATGAGGAAGGGTGTTACAAAGTCGAGAAGAAGAACAAGGAGAAATTAAGAGGAAAAAATTCGAGAGCGCACGAGGTGTAACGAGCGAGAAGGACGAGAAGGACTGGGCCTCGTCGCTGATAGAACTAATGGGACCTGAATGAGAGGAGGGGAGGTCGACGCGGTGGGCAGCACTATAAGGGATGGCTCGGCGGCTCGGTTTCTGGTCGAGCGCAGACGCTGGGAGAGAGAGAGCGAGAGAACGAGAGGTCTTGAGAATTCGCACATGGGAAGAGGGCGTAGGGGAAACGCGGCAATCGATCTCTGGCCTTTAAAGAGGTCTTCAATAATAAGTAGGTCTCTATCCACAAGGTATAACCCTGGCCGCATAACCTGTGGATCTTGTTGGGAATGTATGGGGCATCTTGGGACGAAGAAAGCATGAGCTGTATGGGAATAACAAACCAGCTGGTTGGCTTGAAGCGGGTGTGCTGAAGCTGTGCGATGGGAGAGGCTGATATCGGCAGAGGAGTGAAGAAAAGCACGGGCTTCGAGGACCCTGCGATTTGGCGGTGTGTGACAGACCGGCTGGCTTGGAGAAAGGGACGACGACGATTGGCAGATGGGAAGATAGGGAGGAGGGGGGATAGGCGATTCATGGAAGGGAATGAACCAATAAAGGAATCGACGACAGTGGGCCCTTAGATAGGACCACTCGTATTGATGCGATGCCTCATCAGCAAAACGCACTTCTACTTGCTATTTCTTGATGATATACTTCAGCATACTTGAGTCGCTCTTGAAATCTACTTGAGAGCAGTTCATGTGAATTAAGAGAGAAAAAAAGTATTTCCAAGGAACAGGAAGTGTTCCCAAGTAAGGGTGTTTTATCCTTATGGCCTAACGATTTGACCATGGCCGAGCTGGAGGGGGATGGCGATGGCGATAGTGGAATGTTGACGAAGCGAGGCAGCAGTGTTCTAAGCTTATATTAGGTGTGTGGACACTCCTAGGTGACTGTCCATAGCATATGCATATGTGTATATCCGATATAATACAAGTGAGCAGGTGGCGTCACTCGCCACGGAAAAGCTCATGCGACTGCTGCGAGTACACTCCAGTGTGGTGCCGGATGACCTCCCTTGTGATGGTTGCTGCTGGACCTTCTAAATGCGAACGACGGGCGTTATGGAGATGGCCCAGTTTTTGGGTCACAGACACCCTACAACTTCATGAGCGTACGATAGACTCGAAGGGATCGGCTTCGCCTACCTGCGGGCCCACGCAGACGTGTGAGGATGAAGGGGTGCTCGACTCGGTTGGTGGAGCTTGATTGAACAAGGAATGCAGTAGATTCCCAGGAGAGCATGGCACTCTGATGACGTTGCGCTCATTCATTGGCATTGCGACATTCTCTGTCACTCCTCTGGCTGGCATCTGCATGGGGACGTAGGCATGGCATCCCCCTCCTGGGGCGGTGGCAACGATAGCTAGCAGCAGACAGCGCGCACAACGCACACTGAGTTCTGCACGACCTTGATGGGATTGATGGTTGTGTACCATGCAAAGCGCCATATTTGCCAGTGGGCTGACGCTGACGCTTCCACTAGCAATGGACAACTATAACTTGGCACTGGTGTGGGAAGGGAAAGGGTGTAGTGAGGGGGGGTTGATACAGGATCAATGAGATGAGGGGAAACGCATAATTCTGTAGACTGAGCTCATACTGCAGCATTGCACTATACGCATACGTTGTTGCGTTGTTTAGTAACGCACATGAGGAAGCGACAGTTTAGTCAATTACATTTTATATCATGTGATCTGCCTTCTTACCAACGCCACTGCAACGCCCCAAATGAATTGTTGCAAATGATACGTTCCATTCTCAGCGGAGGGTAGGGCCGAGGATACGAACTGACTTGTGACTCGCCCAAGCGCTCAAGATTGGTGCGTTGTGCCGTTGATTTCCCAATTTTGAGACATTTATTTCTTTTCTTCTTGTTGGGTCATATTGTCATTGCCGTATACAGCTGCTTTAGGCATGTGTTCCGATCCGACATTGGGCTTATGTAATGTACTTTCGCGTCTAAATCGTCTTGGTGCGGTGACGTTGCACCTTACCTGCGGTATTACAGTAGCCCGTAGTCGGTAGAGCAGAGTCGAGACTATTGATGAGCATGATCTGGATGGTTTCTAATCAAAGAACGGATCAGATGTGACACATCGTGACAAACTGTGACGGCGTGACGTCCAAGAAAGAGGTGGCGGGGACAGAGTCGCGCCGGAGAGTCGAAAGTGATTGTGAGTGCAGTTAGAACGTTGGGATAAACAAGACGATGGAAGTGTTTGATGACAGACCAAGAGATGGTTGACGGTAGCTACAGTTGTGTGTCGGGAAGAGCCGAGAATATGATTTTGGTTGCGCCTCGGGCTGCGTCGCGCAGAGTGAGTCGAGTGTGTGTGTGTGCGACGAGCTGAATATCTGCCCGGCGCATCCTCCTCTCCTCTCTCTGTGTCCCCTCCTCCCCCTCCCTCCCCACTTCCTCTACCACCCCCTCTTCTCCATTTCCTTCAAAAAAATATCTTATATTTTTTCGGTCATTTCTTTCCCGACTGTCGAGTCACCCCGCTAACGACGTAACCCAGATTTGATCGGCCCCCTCACTTTCCATCCATCTCCCTCCGCCATCGGTGCGGGCTCCACCAGCTCGTCGTCTGCCAATCGTCGTTCATTCATAGAGATCTCTATGGTCTCTCCCACCCCTGCAACGACCGCTCAACCTCCTGTCCTCTCCTACGCGGAAAGTGCGAAGAAAGCTCAAGGTGTCAAGCCTCCATCCCTACCGCACGCCCAAAAGCATCTCTCCAATCCACCTCGTCAACCTCCCGCTCCCGCTCCCGCCCCAGAGCCCAAAAGGCCTGGAAAACCTTCCCCCCCGGTCGAGGTTGCCCAGATATCCCTCACTGATCTCTCTCTGCACGACGCACCAGCCCCTGGCGCCCCTGGCGCTAACACCCCCTCGCACCCCTCCAACAGCGAATCAACAGCACATATCTCGAGCACTAGAGAAGTGGTTGCCCATGATTCATCCTCCGCTGGCGTTGCACCACCGACCCCAACATCTCAGCTTCCTGCCGCAAAGACGGCGCCCGTACCGAACGTCTGGAATCAGAGGATGCAGCAACAACGAGCGCAAGCGCGATCGCAACCTCGTCCTCCTCAGCCCGTACCACAAACAACGTCGTCCCATGTCCCCCGTGCCCCGTCCCCTCCTCGAGATTCCTCTGCCGCATCATCAGGTTCACGGCAATCAGATGTCACAATTTCCACAAGCGTGCAATCCACCCAGTCTCCTTCCTCATCCATCCTCAACGGCGCTTCGACATCGACATCGACATCCAGCGCGGGGACAACCCCTTCCTCACGGAAAGACCTTCCCCTATCTCCACATCCACCTCCTGTAGTACCCGATGCCGAAAGTTGGCCAGAGGTAGGCAAGAGTCACATGCCTCACGCTAAACCCCAGCGTGTTGGCAATGGGCATCCAGCAGTGGGAGAAGTTCACGACGCGGAGGAGAAGGATGCTGATGCACCCTCCTCAAGCCATCCGGGCACGCCGAGAAAGAGTGCGTTCTTTTCTTCGCCTTCACATATTCGGGTCCATTTTCTCTCTCTTCCTACGCGGATTTCATCCGTTTTATGCTCATTTCCGATGATTGGTGCTTACAATCTCCGTCCTCTATTCTTGTTCTGTTGGTCATCTTCATAGGTGAGAAGACCAAGTGGATCCCGATACCGCCAGAGGAGCTTCAAGCAGCTGCTGATGCCGTGAATCCTCCAAGACCATACTCTCAGTCCCGAAGTCATAGTGCACGGAACAGCCAAACGCGTAGCACTGCCGCCTCCACTTCAGGATCTGCACAAGGCTCTCAAGCGCCCAGCAAGGTTGCCTCGGGTCGGACGTCTGCCGCTCACTCCAGGGTTCATAGCCCCAAGAGTACGGCTTCTAGTCCGCGTCATCCAGGCCGCAGTCGGCAGCTTCCCGTCAGTTCCGGTGGAGAACAAGCTCCCGAACAACAACAGCGATCCTCCCAAGGGAATTCACCCCGAGCGCCCGCCGACGTGTCTCTGGCCGCTCCGGTTCCTTACGTCCAGATCAGCAGAGATGTTTATGGTTATAGTGGCAACTTGCCTACTCAGTCGACAAATGCTCAATCCTTTGTCTCGCAGCCCCCACAGCCCCCGCCACCTCATTTCCCCCCTGCATTACAGGTGAATCCAACTCACACACAGCAATCATACGCCTCATCGTCCGTCTCTCCTTATCCCCAACCCTATGCGCACCACACTCCGACGGATAGATATGGCCCTGCGCCGACGCAGCCTCTTCCTCCAAGTTGGCCGGCCCCGGAACATTTTGTCTTTCCATACGGGTATCCTGCATACGCGCAAACACACCCGGTCATGTATTGGCATGGCAATCTGCCTCTAGATCCGAGACAAGAAGGGCGCGCGATGTATCCTTCATATCCACCATTGCATGCAGCCCAACAGGTTGCACCACCGGCCCACGTATTGCAGGATGATGGCGACCCACCAAGGGGGGAAGAGTCTACTACCCATCCTACTCTACCCCCACACACGATGATTGCTCGTCCACCTCCACCGCAAGAGTCGGATGCCGTTGCCGGTTATCGCGCCGTGGGACCTGTATCGGACTCTGGTTCTCATTGGGAAGAGGCAGCGCGGGGCAGGCGCGATATGATATTCGGCAGTGTAGGTGCACCTGGGGGAAGCAAGAGCCCAAGTCCGCCACCGCCATTCTCGGGGATACGGCCTCTACGGATTGAAGATCAACCAGGGAGTGAAAACCCAGAACGTGCGCCCATGACATTTTCTGTCGGTGTCGCTCCTGGGGAAGCTGGCCCATCGCATGTGCGTTCAAGAACGCGGTCTCAACCACGATTGTCCCGCACGGAGAACACAGCAGAAGGGAATGGGCTAGAGCCACACACGGCCATTGAGGCCAAGTCCACTGATAAATCAAAATGGGAGTTCGGCACAGCGAGTCGGCCACAGGATGAGCCCACACAGGGCGACGAAAATAGACCGGAGCTTTCGGAGGCTCCATCACAACCTCTTGTTCCAGTAGCACCACTGAAACCTACACTCGATGTCAGCATACTGTTTAGTGGCTCTGGGCCGTTGCAGGGCTCCTCGCTACCCGTTTCTGCAGCAGAGCCGCCTTTGGCAGAGTTGCAACACCCATATCCTCCCCCACAACACCATATCCCATATATCCTTCCACAGCAGCAGATTCATGGCCCTCCGCTTCCACCTCCGCAGGAGGAATTGCATGTACAAACGGGCCCAGGCCAATACCCGGTCCATCAACCTCCGCCACAACCACTGTCGAGTTCGAGCGTTGATGGTTTCGAGGTCAAAGATTTTGGATACGGGTTTGGGCGCGCAAGTGGGACAGGGCACGCGGTGTCGTCTTCTCGCGAGGAGCGCCTCCCGCCGCGAGAGCGTGAATGGGAACGAGGTCGCGAGGTAGAACGGGAGCCCTACTCTTGGCGGCCGCCACGCGGCCGTGGTTCCTACAACGGGCACGGACACGGACATAACGACCGTGGTTCTTATGTTGGGCGCAGAGGACGTGGCATGAATGGATTTGGGCGCGGTGTCTCCGGTCGTGGATATGGCCGTGGGTTTAGGCACCATAACTTCAACCAACATCACCATCACCAACACCAACACCAACAGATACAGCAGCAGAAGCAGCAACAACAACAGCAGCAGCAGCAGCAACAGCAACAGCAACAGCCACCCCCACTACCCCCACCACCGCAGCAACATCATCAGCCACAGCCGCAACAACAGCAGCAGCAGGTGCAACAGCAACCTCCACCTTATTCTGTGACACCACCAGCTCAACCAATTCAGCCGTTGCAGCCGTCCACGCCACCACCACGGGGCCCAACCGATGTGGGACAGTATCATGGAACTACGATCCAGCAACCATACATGTCACATGGGTTCGACGCGTATCAGACGGCCATTCCACTTTCGTATCCTCCGTCCACAAGTGTATCGACCGCCGCCTCCGGACACCCATTGCCAAGACCGCTATCCAATCTCACATTTCCACTAGACCCCACACGATATTATCTCCTTGGCCAGCTGGAGTATTATCTGAGCGCGCAAAACTTGGTTTCAGACATTTTCCTGAGAAAAAGGGTAATGTCGCTCTTCGCGTCTTGGATTCCTGAAATTCCGCTGACGATCCCCGATGTTGACGGCAGATGGACTTGCGCGGGTGGATCCCAATTTCATTACTTGCGTCGTTCAATCGGGTTCGTCAATTAACATTGGACCCTCAGCTAGTGCGTGATGTGCTGGCTCTGTCACAAGTTTTGGAAGTTCGGGATGACTGCGTGCGCATGGCCAGGGGCGAATGGGCACAGTTTGTACTTCCCGATGCGCCGGCGAGCACCGTCGAAGGTGCAGCGAGTGCGGAGGCGGGCGGCGGCGAAGGCGAGCGAGGAGGTGATGTGGGTCAAGATCAAGATTGCGAACATGGAGAAGACGATGGGGACGTGGAGGAAGAGGAGGAAGAGGAAGAGATTGAGATTGTCATGGATCGAGAAGTCATTAGGCAACCGTGGATGGCGCCATCGTCATCGTGACCTAACTTGACCCACTCTTCGTCCGTCCTCTGCTATATTCTCTTGCGCCGCATCCGCTTAACCCGCAACATCTTCTCGTTTCAGTTTCTCAAATGCAACCGTGTGGTGGCTAGCAACAAGGACTTTTTAAATACGCGCACGCGGATATACGACGCGTGAAAAAGGCACGAAAGGGAACTCAAAAAAGGTGAAAGAGAACAATTCACGGCGCAGAAATGGTCTTAATTCCCGTCGTCTGTACAAGCATCATTATCCATAGCAGTATTTTTCTTTTCTTTTTTCTTTGTGTTTCTGTTTTTCTAGCAATGTTCGTCCCCCCATTTGCATATACCTACCTACTAGGCTAAGTTACGCTGTCCTCCTCCCCCTGCTTGGCTCGTCATTGTTACGTGTAAATGTCCCACGTCTTGGCCCAAGACGATGAATGTGAGTGTATTGAATACAAAATTTCCACTATTTCTTTTATGTGCTGTTGTATCTCGAGATGTGATCTGTGCCGAACATTCGGGCGGACTGAGTTTTCTTTCTCCTCGTGTGCAGCCGCTCATATGTCCCATCCCTCTCCCGAATTCATATTCAAACGCCCTCAATCCCCCCCGGCCACCTTACCCCCCCACTCTTTTCATCCATGGCTCTCCACAACCCCCCCACCCCAGATCCGCCAAAACACCAGCAGCGAAAGCAGAAAACGTCTACTCCGACCACCTTTCACGGCACACCCCCTATCGACCTCGAGGAGATCGACTCGCAATGGCCCCCGCTCGAGGACTTTTCCAACGAAACTCCCGCACAACGCGAGGAGAGGATGGCAGACGAACGCGAGGCGAAGCGAATCAATGACGAGATAGATGCTCAAATCAAGATCGACGAGGCCGAACGTCGCAAGCGTCGACCTGACATCAGGATCATCCTCCTAGGTACGTTGTCTCTTTTTTTCTTCCATGTATGAATGCCTTCTTTCTCGTCGTTCTTATTCTTTTCGTTCACACTTTCTCAATTCTTTCTCTTTCTTTCTTATGTAGGCCAGGCCGAGTCGGGCAAGTCAACGATCCTACGCAACTTCCAGCTCAAATACGCGCCGACCACCTTCCACGCCGAGGCGGATGCATGGCGCGCCATCATCGACTTGAACCTCGTGCGGTCCGTCACCTTCCTGCTCCGCCTCCTCGACGAGGACAGCTCTGCCTCAGCTTCTGTTGCTGCCGATTCCGGTTCGCCCGTAGCCGGAAGCAGCAGCGGCGTTGGCAGCAGCAGTGGTGCCGTCGTCGGTGGGTTCAGCGGCGGCAGCATCAGCAGTGGCACCAGCAGCAGAGGCGGCAGTAACAACGGCATAGGCGTAGGCTTCGCGGCCGGAAACGGAAATGATGATGACGACGACGACTCGCAACCCCTATCTCCGTCGGGCACCAAACTGGTGCCGCTCCAGCGATTGACGGACGACCTGCGTCGCCTTCGCATGAGCCTCTCGCCGCTGCGTACGATCGAGGAGTCGCTCGTGCGCATCATCTCGCCCGACGCGCCGCGGTATACGGTTGGCGCCGGTGCGGGCGGCTCGAGCGCGTTGCCCACGGAACGCGCGTTCGAGGTCAGGGTGCGCTCCGGCTCGCGCTGGAAGACGTTCTTCAAGGGAGGCAGCGCCACCACCGTGTCCAAGGCGAACGGTAGGGGACAGGAGGAACTGTCGAACGCGAGGCGGGTGATCGAGGCGTGTCGGGAGGACATCGTCGCGCTTTGGAATCACCCCGCCGTGCGCGCTAGCCTTGCCGAACAGAGCGTCGCGCTCGAGTTTCAGTCTGGGTTGTACGTGTTCTTCTCTAACTCCTCCGGGACGCCTCCGGGCCTCGTCTACACACCCTCTTTCTCTCTTTCTCCTTTTAGATCGCTCAGTCGACGTTGCTTCTTTCTCTTCTCACTTTCGTTTCCCCGCTTCTTTTTTTTTTTTCTATATTGACTTCACGTGATCTGTGCGTGTACGTTTTGACGTCTTTACTCCTGCAGTTTCCTTGATGCGGTCGATCGGGTTGCCGCGCCAGGATACCAACCATCCCCTGGTGAGGGCCATATTCAAGCGTTTATCTTATACACTCCGACGCTGACTCCGCTAATTCTATATGATCCTAGCTGATATTCTAAAAGCCCGGATACAAACATTCGGCGTTGAGGAACATCCACTGAGAATGGAGTCAGCCCCGCAGAGTACGTATGATCTCTCGCATGCGCCAAATGCGCAAATTGTTAACGTCTTTATCACTTGTGATGACAGATGGTGTTTCATCGAGGGAACACGGCCAATTATGGAGTATCATCGACGTCGGCGGCAGTCGGGCCTTGCGTGGTGCGTGGTCTAGATTTATGTCTGATGGGCACGCCCGTTCACTACGTGTTCTCTGACAGCGGCATGGGTACCTTATTTTGAGGATGGTGAGCTCAAACGTGTTTCTGCTCGAGTACCATGTGATGCTATACACTAACGCATGGCACTTCATTGTCAATAAGTGACTATGCTTTTGTTCTTGGCGCCTGTCTCGGCATTCAACCAGACGTTGGCTGAAGACCGGAGCGTCAATCGACTGGTGCGTTTTGCGTTTCGGACCTCAGGGGTTGTATCGTTCATCATGACTCTTTCATTTTGGGGTCCACAGTGGGACTCGTTCCTGCTGTGGAAATCGTTGTGCCTACACAAGTCGTTAAAAAAGGCCACGTTTGTGTTGTTACTCAACAAATACGACCTCCTGGATAAGAAACTCCGGAATGGAATCCAATTTCGACAGTTTGTGACGTCCTACAAAGACCGACCAAACAAGACGGAGAACGTCTTACAGTGTAAGTCTGACGGGTTTTCACATTACATCTCGAGCGTGTTGTAGATTGAACCGTTTTGGTGCAAAGATTTAAAAGGGAAGTTTTCTGCAATTTACCAGCAAGACCCAGAAAACATACTCAAGCTACATGTGCATTTTACCTGCGCTACTGACTCGGATTCGACATCTATTGTGCTGGCTAGGAGTACGTGAACGAAATTGCGTGCTCTTTGAGATGACCTTTTGCTAACCAGATGGGAATTCCGGTTGCAGTACGCGAAATGATCTCTACCGGCAATTTCATAAGGGCGAACTTGTTGTAATGTAAGAATTGGGTCTCCGTTGTAGGTCGATCAACCGAGAAACTGAAACCGTATAGCCTTCGATTTATTGCTTATGTTACTTTGTCATCGTTTAATCTTGTCGCATGTTTGTGGACACTCTTTTTTTAATCGAGCGTTGTAAAAGAAACATTTAACTGTCCTTCTGACTCTACCTTCCTTGCATTGTTAATTTGCGCGCAGCTGCGAAGTGATACGGGTCACAGACGAACCATTCGTTTTGCTTGCTTTTTGCTTTGCCTTTTAGTATAGCGTGAGAACATTTGACGACTGCGCAGCAGAGCTCCAAACCGCCGATGTCATGCGTGCAATGACAATCCTTACTCTTGCTTCAACTCCACCACATAACCGACTGTCCTGTCTCCTCTCCCGAACATAATGTCTCTGCGAGCTTCAGACGTCTGCCTCATTCTCGTGCGCCGCATTAACGCCATCATATATTCGAATGAGAAAATCTGATAAATTTATGACAATAAATCTCGCACGCAGGTAGCCATCCTCTTTCCGCCCGCAGCCGCCGCCATCGTCACCGGATGCAGTTGCGACCTCCTGATCAACATCTGTCTCACCATGTAAGACAAGACCAAGACAATTTTTTTTTTCCTCGCGCACCCCTATCTTATTTATTGTTGTTGAATTACACAGTCTCGGGTACATTCCAGGCCACGTCGTTCGTAACCTTTTTTTTTTTGAGGGGTTTTTATTTTCTGGTCTTGACTTGTTTTGTCTTGGTCTTGGACTTTCGGTCCTTGAATTTCGACTTGCCACCCACGCTAGCACGCATTTTGGCTGATCTTCCGCCGCATGCAAGCTCAGGAGCTTTACGGCACTCACGGATACGTTTGTACGTCAACAGTCCCCTCGCCCATCATCTCTCCCTCCAACCTTCTTTGTAACTGCTGATCAATGGCGATTTTCTTCTCAGATGTCGGCAATGCCACCTTCCAACCTGCGCCCTATGCCCAACCTATCGCCGCGCAGTCACCTTACCAGCGAGGTTATGGTGCCACGGCAGGCCCCTGAGAGGAGCAAGCTAACCCCTTCTGTTCTGTATTCTATGTCCTGTACCTACTGTATATACACACACCGCCGGCTCGACATGTCAATGTACTTGCGGAGTCAATTTTTATCGTCCTGATCTCGGCTCGAGCCGGTTTCTACAATGGGTCTGGCTAACCCGCACATGATCGCCTTGACTAAACCCACTTTACATTGTCCTCTAGTCGGGCGTGCCCGCAGCGCCATCAGGGTCAGACTCAATTTCAGGAACTAGTGTTCCTGTAGCCACATCCTCATTTGACTTGGACTTCCCCTTATTTTTCGTGCCCGCTTGACGCCCGGCAACCGTAAAATCTTCGCCGAAAACGCGCAAACTTAACGCACTAGCGATACCCAAGTGTCAATACTTTATCCGATCTCATAAGCGCTGTAAAGCTTGATAAGTCGTACCTCTTGGCCTTCTTATCAATCATCAGCGAAATGGACGAGGTAGACTTCCAGATGGGCAGAACGAGGTCATGTGTCAGGCTTCGTAAAATATCGTTATCAGTGACCTCGATGGGGCTAGAGTAACAAGGGCAAGACGCACGATGCACCATCAGCGCCACCAGCTTTGAATCGGACAACGTGACTCCCCTGCGCTAACATGTGGCATCCGCAAAGTTAGTAACCCAAGATGTCACGCGCGAAGCGAGAGAAAATTGCACACGCACGCCTGCTACCGACGTCTCGCTGGAACGCCTCGTCAAATGCACTCAGCAACGGGTAGTACGTTTCCAGTAGTCGGTGGAGAGCGGGTATACCCGTGTCGAGGATAGTCTCGGGCTTGATGTATGGTAGCACAACTGGTAGGCCGTCGCTCAACAATCGAAATCGGGGTGCCTTCTCATCGCTATCTTCGCTACCGCCGTCTGCGCGACCAAATCCGCTCTCCTGCCTCATGAATATCTTTGTTCCCGCCGTCATGATCCGTATACGCTTGTAGTCGTTCGCAGACAGGACGGCACGCACGAGGTCGTTCGTAAGATAAAGCGACCGCGCTGGCTCGCCCGCCGGATTGCGCACGAGCAAGTTCGACGATGGGAAGTCAGCCACTAGAGAGAACTGTTGTCTGAGGATATCCCCCAGTTAAGCATGCCTTCGAGGAGCTACTAGATAAAAGACTTGCTTGCATCGTTCAATTATTGGATCGCTTGGTGATACGAAAGTATATGGCATTTCTTTGAAGACGTAGTTTCCGGAGTCCGTCTGCTGTTGTTTTTGGTTTTGGGCCTCATCTTGTGCTGCTGAACTGGTCTCGACCGAAGGCGTGCTGGTCGATGTCGGGCCTGTGGCTATGGGTAGGGAAGTCAGTGCCAATACCACGCCTGGGTGAGATGAGTATAACGTTTAGGCGCGGGCAACTCAGTTGCAGAATCCATCGAGGCATCCCCAGCACCATCACGGCGTATTCTTTTGTTATCTAGTGTTTCTGATATCTCCTCGGCCGTGCGTTTTCCTTCTCTAGTAGGAAGTATTAAGCATATGAGAGCCGACAGAGATACGAGTATACTTTGATGGAGCCGCCCATCGCCTGTGTTGTAATACAGCAACGAAGAACCCCCCTGTGTCCTGAAGGTGCGGATATATGCGTATGCTGTCTTTCATTATTGACAAAACTTCTAACTGCCAAATCGAATATAACTTACCACCGATCCAAGCTGAGTTCTTCAGCTGGTGGCCAATGGCTTCGTGCGAGGCGTGCTGTGCCCTTTCCACCAGGAAGCGAAGCGATGTAGTGTTCGTATGTCTCGAATAATTGTAGGTCACGACCGATTGTCGGGAGCCATTTGGTCAGGCCAGGGCGGCGGATGAGAGACGGTAAGGATTCGGATACATCGACCAACTCGAATCCTACATGGACATGATGAATATTGAGAGAAAACGCAGGCCCAAACATACCTGGGACAGTCCTGAGCGCCTCCGCGATCACAGCTTCGTTCTCCACCGGGTTTAGGGAACAAGTTGAATACACGATCTTGCCACCCTGACGTAACATACGCATGGCACGCTGAAGAATACGGAGCTGAAGACTGGAGAAGCGGTTTGCCTTGGGTGTCCCATGATATACGACTCAACGTTGAAACATACCTATGTAAACCATTCGCGTCCATCGGATTCCACTTTTTCCAGATACCGACGTTCTTGCGAACTGTTCCATCCCCACTGCAAGGTACATCGCATAAGATGCGATCAAAAAGGAGAGTGGAGGAACGAGTCTTTCGTCCAGATGAACTCGCGGTATTGTCTGGCGGAAGGGAGAGCGATGGGAAGATAGACGCATCGACGTTGGTGACCACAAACGCCGGGCTTGGAAGGCGCGCAGTTTGGTGTATAAGTAGGTGCGTGCGCTTGTAGTCGCTATCGTTGGCAATCAGCAAGCCGGGAGGGATGCACGACTCGAGCAGGGAAGGAGAAGAGTGTAGTGATTCGAGGAGTTGGGACGTCTGCGTGTGGGAATGTCATAACTCACACGTCGATTTAGGCGCAACAAGCAAGACGAGCGTACTTTCGATCCTGGTGCGGCGCACATGTCCAGAACAATGTGGTGTGGCTCAACGTCAAGGAAGAGTGGAGGGAGCATAGACACGGCTTCCTGGCGTGTGATATTTCCCTATGAGAAGGAGTATCAAAACTGCCACTGTCACGAGTTTAGTTGATGAGACGTACCACTTCTGTCTCGAAGACCAAGAAGGAATGGAACTTTTTGAACTCAGGTGATCTACGCAGGGCCTTCTTTGGTACATTGAGTTGCCAGGCGAGGCCATTGGGATACCTCATCCGCAAGTAGTCGAAGTGAAGAATTTGCTGCAGCCTGAGCTCGTGCTTACCATGGTAGAGCCAGGGGCGGGGGAATGGGTTGATCTTCAAAGACGACACCAGTTAGATGTGGGATGTAAGTTTTCTCCACCACAGAGGTGAGCACGGAGGCCGTCCTGTTAGAGTGCCATAAATCAACTGGCACATGGGTGCACATGAACAGGACGACGCACTCGCGACTACCACAGATTCGGAAAGTTGACGGGAGCGGTTCCCTGCAGGTGTCCAAGAATGTGGACCACTCATCATCGTCCATGGCGAGCTGCTTCTTGTAGTACGCCTCGAATTTCTGGTTGTTCATGTCAGATTTTTGGAGGATGTCATCGCGTTTGTCATCATCAGGATTGGTGACCCTCGGACTGCGTTTCCTGCCTGCCCTCTTACCGGGTGATTTCTTTATAACGGGGTGAGTCATTGGTTTGAATAAATATACTTTTTACTAACCTTTGTACGAGCCATTCTCGGCTCCTGCAAAGACCACAGCAGAAATATAATCAATGAGTCGTTCGGGTGATAATTCTCACGGTCAGATGTCGACTCTTCAATCGCACATCGACGACGCCTTTCACCGCGCTCTTTCGAATGCTTCAAATCGACCCGTCCAAATAAACGATGCCCCGGGAGGTTTCTTTTTAGACGACCAAGATCTCCCTGGCGGTTTCTTGCCTCCTTCCCCTCCTGCTGTCGCCGAAAACCGAGTTGGATTAGGAGACGATCAATCTTCGTATATCCCCCTGTCCCGTATCCCATATGCCCTTCAGCTCCTAGATCTTCCGCCGGACGACGAGGAAATCCTCTCCGTCTTTCGCAACGCGGCGACTGGCTGGGGAGATGGCAACCTTTCTTCCCGGCGGACTGCGCACGGACGCGAGCGCGGTTCTACAACGACAGGTGACGAGAATGACATACATGAGGAACTTGTCAGTTTGAAAGACTGGAGAGCTGTATGCATGGCTCTCATGGATGATGGCGGGGACAATGAGGATAACGGGGAAGGTAATGACGTTGACGGCATGGAAGACGCAGACGTCGTAGACGAATATCCATCATCCGAACCGGAGGAGTCCTCCGACGGATCCTCGGATGAGTATCGTACAGCCGACGCCAGATCGCGAAAGCGGCCACGCAAGTCCGCCTCAGCTGGTGTTTCCAGCGCGACTCGGAGAACTCGTACGAGGAAGACCCAGTCGGAAGCTACACGACGACGGTCCCCAATGTCCCCAAGCACCAGCGCAGACATCACCTCGCGACAGAAACGTGAGTGCTTGCGGGCGTTCTTGCTCTTCTTCCCTTCCATGCCCGAAGAGGTGGCCAAGCGCAAGCGTCTCGGTGTGCGCGAGGTGAATGCCGCGGCCACCTTGCTCAACGAGAAAATTAAGACGGAAGAGGTTCGTCCGCTGACCGCTAGTCCCGGTATGATAGTCAGATGATTGTCTACAGATAATTGAGATGCTCGAAGCTTTCTCGACTTCACCGGACAAGACTATGAGCCTCTCCGATTTCGAAAAGATGATGATGGCCACTCGGCTTGCGTGATAAATGAAGCGTATATCAAGTTTGCATTAACATCACAGAACCTTTTGTCATAACCTTGGGTCACTAGTATACTTCAGCTTTAATGCTCTCCGAGCAATGTTGCCGTGGAGGATGGATGATTTAGCGGTGTTATAGAATATCCCATTCAGTGAGAGAGTAATTAGACACATGTATGACTGGGAACAATACGACAGCCTGCGGTTAGCGGTTTAGAGGCAGGGACTAGATGTGAGTTTGGAGACAATGGCCTAGAAGGTCCTTGGTAGGCGAAAGGTACAACAGATCTATCGCTGCTCAAAGACGACACATATTGCATGGCTCGAGACAGAAAGGACACATTGGGACTTGAAACTGGATACGGACGAAGTAAAGGATGATAAGAATTCGCAATCCTATTCAACCTCTTCAAGTTGCTCCTCATCGTACTAGTACTACGTCTCATGTAGGGTATTTGTACGAAGGATAGATTTTTAGTTGCTGTCATTCAAGTCAGGCCTAAACGCTTGAGTGAAGGATTAACTGATGCGTATTTTTCCTTTCGCTTGACGATGCTCAACGATGGCGTGTAGGACAGGGACAGAGGACGTATGGTCGGCTTTCCAACTAAGAGCAGTGTTTTATGGATATCTATGCGGGATATGGTACAGATGGTATGGTACATCAACAGTCCACAGCGTGAATACGAAAAGTTCGAATGGGCATGGAGTTTGACAATACTACGAGAGCGTTTACAGGGATGCCAGGAGGCTTTGCACCCATGGGTTACTCTCTATCCTTTCTTGATAAGTAGAGATACACCTTTTGAGCTCAGCCAATTGGGCTTCTGGGGAGAGATCGTCCGACATGACAACGTCTTCATCGTCAGCTGCTGGAGGTCGTGATACCCAGGTCTTCAACAGTTCCTCGACCATTTGAACACCACTCTCGACAACTTCTGGAGAGAACTCCGATCCTTGCGAAGGTACATTATCTAAAGAAACCTTAAATGAACTTCGATGTCATTACATGATCTCCATCACACCTACCTGTGCCAAAGTCTTCGAGTTCTTCTGCCTTGCGCTTGGCAAGCTATGACCTAATCAGATACAAGTTCATCATCTAAATGGAAGGACGTTACTCGAATGACAGGCTCCGGAAAGTTTGCCATTCTGGCAACATGGATGCCAAAACTTTGGTCCGAGACACCTGTTGAACCCGTCGGTTCGGGTACACGGGCTCATTTAACTAAGATACATACCAGGCTCGACCTTGTAGAGTAGCGTGATATCACGTTCCTTCGACTGGCTGTCCGAGTCTGAAACGTGGGCAACAACATGCAGATTTTTGACGTGCTTGAGCTCCTGGTCTAGTGCTGTGAGCTCATGAAAATGCGTGGCGAACAAACAGAATGCATGAATCTCGGATGCGATTTTTCTGTACGCTGGTGTCAGCAAACTCCCGCCGCAATGGTTGTACTAGACATACTCAGAAATGGCCCATGCCAACCCGAATCCATCATAGGTGGACGTCCCTGAAACATGTGGGGGTAAGCGGTGACATTACGTCGCTCTATAACTTTAACGAACCCCTTCCAAGTTCATCGATGATGATAAGTGAGTCTTTCGTGGCAGACTGGTGTTACCGGTTATATGAGCTACTTCAGTTTCCGAGGAGAAAAGAACCAACCTTGAGGATTGTCGCGGTCTCCAACATCTCGGCCATGAAAGTTGAGATACCCTTCAACTGGCTATCCCCTGCACCCACACGACATAAAACTGAGTCGAAAATAGGCAACTGGGCCTCCGAACAAGGTACAAATGAGCCGATCTGAGCCATGAGCGCGATCACTCCGACCTGTGCAAAGATTTGAACTCCCTGAGCACGATTTTCGATAGGTACCCGACATACCTGGCGAATATAAGTGCTCTTTCCACCCATGTTCGGACCAGCTATTGTCTTAGGTCAGAATAGCACAAGTATCAGAACTGGGGACGAACTAATGATCTGGAATTCGGATTTATCTGCCGAGGTAGATAATGAGTTGCGCTTTGAGCGGGACATCCCAATATGAGAGGACACACCTTTCACCATCTCTACGTCATTCGGAATGAAAGATATATCATCTTGTACTTCGAGGCAAGGATGCCGAGCATCTTTGAGGACAAGGTCTCCGGTGCCTGAGTTGGACAGAGATATCTACAATGCGCAAATTTGCAGATTACAAGTTACGAACCTTTCTCCAAGACGGTGGGTTTGACGTATGCTTCGGGAGCGTTAACAGCAACATGGGCGAAGCTACGGGAATTCTGTGATCAATGTATAGACCAACGGATTGACAGACAAACCTCAGGATCACATCTAAATGGGCCAGGACATCATTCAATGACTCCAACACCGGAGTATATGTCGCTGTAAAGACTTTAACGCCTGAACTGAACAAAAAGCTAGGATACAAACAGGCAATTGATACGACCTCCTTGACAAGCCCACTCTGGGTACGTGAATAAGCTTGAGTTGCCTCTTGGTACTCCATTGCGAAGTTTTTCAACTTAGTCGTTGTGAAGTAAACCCCAGACTTGACTGTCCCGAGCTCGATGTATTTACGCTTATTACTGATGGCTCGAGAGTCCTGATGGCCATTGAGAAATGTCGGAGTACCTCAGGAGTATATAATTGTTTCACGTACATTCTTGGTCAGTCTGAAGCAATATCCATAGGTTGCTGAGTTTTCCAGGTGTAGCTTCTTGTCGAGCTCAAGGTTGAGGTCGTTTGCTACGTCACGATGCTCTTCATCCAGTCCATCTCGTGCTGCTCTGATCTGGTCTGCCAACTTTCGCAGACGCGCATCGTAGTCTGGTTTGATAACATAATTGTGCCTTTCGAGCTCAGAGAGATCGAGTGTTTGCTCGACCATCTCAGCATACTTATCGAGGCCGGCGGCATACTCTTCGAGATGGTTGAGATAGATCTCATTGATAAGCTCCCGACTGCGTTCGGTTCTCACGTCAATATGCTTTAAAGCCTCAATAAGGCCTGTTAGCTGGGAAGAGATGGATCTCAGCACTAGTAGAAACTCCCAGGAATCTGAAGACCCCACCTTCAAAACTGCCTGATAGATCCGTACGACATCCTCGAGAGAAGCAACTGACTTCTGGAATCGTTTGCTGATACGATTCATGTCAGGCATGAGCTTCATGAAGTCATCCTAAGGTGACCACTCAGAATGTAGCCAAGTCAACTTAGATCAAGTCCGGCCAACCTGAAGCGTCCTACGTGCATTTGAATCTTCTACAAATGTCTCGACCAGGTCTTGTCGTTTTACTTAATAGAGATAGATCAATGATCATGGAGAAGCTGCCAGGTCTTGCGTACGTACGGGTCTCGTGGCGGTTGACAAGTGGCTGCTTCAACCAACTTCCCAACATTCGCGTCCCTTGAGCCGTCTTACATTTGTTCAACAGTCCGAGAAGCGTCGTATTCTTTGCACCAATGCCCTTTGAAGATACGGAGTGAATCACTAGTAGCCTCCGGAAAAACCGGACCTACATTTCCACTATCCATGAGGTTCAAGGCGCGTAGAGCACTAGCATCTAGGCGCATATATTGCCCCAGGTCGTGCGTACGGATAGTCCAAGCACCATGATTAGATGAATCAGACAGAAGACTAAGGTAAGTTATCAGCGCCGCAACAGCAGAGGGAGCGGTGGGTAGGCTAAGTTGCGCTACCAGAAGACATGAGTTTGCATTACAGCTGGTTGCTAGCGCTACGTACGAATTACGGCAGGACCGTCTGTTGCGCCAGTACTTGTTTCCCGGGGTGCCAATAACCGTGTGAGATCTTCCTCAATCGTCTTCGCAACAAATTCGCCTGCAGAGGCCAGGTAAGTAGGTGTAACGGTAATTTAGGATGGACGAACTGGGTTTTCGTTCAGTGATGACGATGCCGCATCTATCAAGAACATCTTTAAGCTTTTTGAGATCAAAATCACGATCCGTGACACCCGAAGCGGTTCCCGTTGGTATGATTGCTTCTTTAATTCCCAACTGGATTGCAAGGGTCTAGAGAACGCGACCTGTTAATCCTACACTTAAATGAGAGACGTACAACGGCATATACCTCAATGTTAGAGAAAGCATCATTATCCACAAAGTCTGCTACACCGAACTGTCGCAAGCTAGTGTCCGCAAATGCAATACCAACTGTCTTCGTTTTCGCCTTGCTAGCTGATCCAGGAACTGTTGGCGTTGTCGCTAGTTTCACGGCCATGATGACTGGTGGGGACAATATATCATTGTTCACAAAGAGGAGATCCTCTACGGCTTGGAGGTTCCCGGGTGATGCCTTGGGGTCCCACTTAGTTCGAGTAGAAAGATGAAAGCGCCTTTCCTTACTTCCTTATCTAATTTGAATTTTGTGACCTTTTTTCCATGTCCAGCCTCAGGTATCCATATTTCTACCTTCAGCTGCCTGGTTGTCAATGCCTCCCTTAAGAAGGAAGTCGCGACTGTGGGCCTGAGTGTGACACTGGGCAGGCCTGCCGTTTTGCCACCAGATCCAAGGTATTTGAGGACAGACTTGGTGTGATAGACGTGCTGGGCGATATAAAGCGCATCTGCCCCATGCGCGCTGTAGAAGTCTTCATTGCTGGCTTTCCTGAAGAACAGCCTGATGGTGCCATTACTATCCGGAGACTTAGGGGAAAGCTTGTTAAAGAACGAGATAAAACCGGGATCCAAGGAATCTGCTTTTCCCTGTAAGTTCCAGGGTACAGAAAGAAAAAAAAGGAAAATACGAGTACCTGTCTCATCATCTTTCTCTTTACCATACATTAAAGACATGTTAGTCGGTCGTGGCGCTGGTGGAAATGTCTCTGCTCTAACGCCGTGACACGAATTAACGCGACGCGTATCTTATGTAAGAAAGATTTGCGATGTAGCGAGTGGCGTGAGAAAAAAAAGTTTTTGCCACTGTCACTGTGACTGACATTTTCCCTCTTGTGAAGTGATGCTCTGGCGACACTTTGTGAAGCAACCAACAGCCATCTGTACTTGACTTCACTTGTCTGGGCTCGTGTAGAGCCTCTTGTACTTGGTGATCTAGAAGGCCTAACCAGCCCAGACAAGTGTAGATCATTTTTTGGCTATTTTACGAAGTGTTGCCTGATTCACGCTAACAAAGGAAACATTTTGCTCACAGAGTTCCTTAACTGCACTCTCGTGTACAGAAGCCACGTTGATCTTCCCGTGGCCTCTGAAGTATTGAGGTGCAACAATGACCAGTCTTCTTATACTTTTCAGCTTTGCTTCGAGGTCGATTACCTAGGTGTCGAAGCTCAGAAAGGAGACCATATTCCCTCAATCGAGGTATATTTCCCTCGTCGATATTCATACCATACCTAGTTTCCCTGTCACCAGGTCAGCATGTACGGTGCCGATTTTTCCTTCTCGTCTCGAATGACCAATCTGGTCCATTTCTGATACTAGCCGATACAGTCGATTATTGGGTGTGTCACGTCTAGATCGATCTTCTCGTGAGACACTGGAAGGGTGCATAAGACACGAGTTCATATAATGTATACGTTCATACTCTGACAAACTTGTATTGACACGTTATCCATTCAACCTTGCGATGTTCCCATGTCAGTTGGACAACTTATGTAGACTTGCGACTCGGAAGTTCATGGAATCTCCGCTATCGTTAGCCGCTGAGTTGGGCAGAAGCGCACGAGCGGAGTAAACTTTGAAACAGTATGAGTGTTGTGTTGTGTACCCCTGTGTAATAACCCCTGGATACCTACGGGCACAGAAAGCTGTGCCTGCTACGGTACAGTATGATACAGTATCTACAGTACAGTACAATCAACATTTGCTGTGTCAACACGTTGGAAGGTCCTGTAGCCGTAATAGAACAGAGTCAGGGTTACTACGTAGATGGTGGCAAAAAATATTCGTAAGCTTCAAGGGGTACTGTATTGCTCGACGTCGGGCGCGGACACGTGGGCTGACTATAGACTATGATATCGGGTCGACACTGAGGGTACAGTATTGTGATCTGGAGCTGTAATACTTGCTGATCTCCAACACTTCGACACAAAACCTATCCATATGATTTCTGAGCGACACAAAAAACTTATCTGTGATATATACTGGATAATCGAAGGAGACTATGCTGGGATGGACAGACAAATGCCCCAAGCCTTGTTCCGAGTGGCCTCGAGTTCCACATTCTCCCAGTGGAATGTGTGATGTACGGCGTGGATTGAGGCTCGTGCGACAAAGATATGGTTAAAGCCTGTTTGAAAAAATGTTCGACTGTTCACTCCGGAGATAGAGGCTCATACAGTGATTGCATGATTGGACGTCACTCAGTCACTGGCAAATGATGAACAGTGAGTTATAAAGCCGGATACGAGTAGGCACCACGACGAGTTCATTAATATTGAGGCCTTTATTGAGGGCATGATTTAGGGTTGGGTAAACCCCGACCACTGCAATTGCCAGGCCCGGGGTCTCGGCTCAAGGACCGGGCGCTGTGCCACGATCAAGGTGGCGACTCGCGGCGACTCTCTCCTATCTCTGAGTCCTCAGCAGTGGTTGGATGCAGTCATTGTACTTCCCATGAAGGAAAGCCTGCTCCCTTCGCTCTGAGCAATCATCTGGGACACGATATGCAACTCGTCGCATGACATTCTGCTTTGCTTGTGTGCCTGTCTGGTAGAACTGAATGGTATGACAGGCACAACCTTATCACGCGCCGGAATGTCCTCGACAAGCGAGACTGGCCGCGTAGGACTGACGCCGGCTTCCGTTGAACCTGTTGTGACTTGTCCGTGACTCGGAGGACAACGTGTCTACCTGTGCTGGTCCTATCCTCTATCCTTGTTTCCCCCTCCCACTTGGATTTTCCGCAGATCTCATCCTGATATGGCCCCCGGACCTGGGAAGCAAAATGATGCTGCCTACGTAACTCCAGTCGTCGAACCGACCAAGGATCGGCATCAGGCGGTAAGTTCAAGGATTGTATGGTGTTTTTTTTTGTGGGACCTCACGTCCTCGCTTCTTCAGTCTTCATCTCAACAGGTGAACTCGGATTCTGCGCCTGACAACCGCCAGCCCTTGAGGCAGGATAGCCTGCCAGGCACCCCATCGTCTCAGGTTCAATACGCGAGTTACGACCCAGAAAAGCTGTACGGTCCCTCTGATGAGAATCCTCGCGATACTACTGGTAAGCATTCTCGATTCGATCGTATCTCACTGACTATTGGTGTAGCACGGGTTCCCTCTGAAGGCTTGCAATGGATACCTATCCCACTGAGGACTTGGTTTTGGGCCCCCTATGTTTGCGTGCTCGTCGCAGGGGCCATCGCCTTGGAGGTTGCCTTACACTATAGTCACAAGAAGGGGGGTACGCCATCAATGATTGAAATCAACAGTAACCCGCGAATGCTGATTCTTCTTGTAGGGTGGCCGACTAAGGTGGATGCGGAGAAGGGTGTTTTGCACTATGTATACGTACGTCATTGGCTCGACGAATAGGGCCCTTTGTTTTACCGCTCATTGGTACACGCAGACTCTACCTGCGGTTGGCGTAGCTATGATTCTGGTTGGCCTCTGGGCATGGACAGACCTCGAAGTAAAGCGCTTGCAAGTGAGCGATTGACTCAGATGTGCAACTACGTTATCTAACCCTCCAATCACAATGTCATAGCCCTATGTCGATCTCCTGCATGGGGATTCCCCCCCTCAACGTAGTTTGCTCCTCGACTACACCCGTTCACAGTACGTTCGAGTATTTACCCTGTCAGCACAATGGTTGACGGATTCCAGTAACGCAGTGGTATGGTTAAAGGCAACTTCTAACCGGCATTATGTAGTGGCCATTACATCTCTTATGGCCTTACTGGCCCTTTCCTTTCAGCCTCTCTCCGCCGCGCTGTTCAGCGTGCGAGATGCATATGAGGAATTACCAGGTAGTGTATTGATCGGTTACACCTGACCTACTCCCTTACTCCCTTACTCCAGCAAGAAACGTCAACAATCTCCAGGTGATATCTCTTAACCCAGCCGAACAGGTCCAAGATTTAACAAGTGCGTCCTCGTGATGGCATCTATGGGCCTTATGGCTGATTACACAACTGAGTATACAGGTTTCTTGGGTGCTTCTGGATTCGCGTCCGCCTCTATAGTATACGGCCTCGGAGATCCAGCGTTTATTCATGACGGTTACACCGTCGGTGAATTTCAGGTTAACTAGGTTCCCCACAGTGCCCAAGAACTCTGTCTAACTTTTCCGTAGCTTCCCTTAGACCTCGCCACCAACGGGACGATAAAGGCAAACACGACTGCCATTCTCACCAATCCTGGGTGTCGAGATCCAGATCAGGTGCGCCCGAAACTAAGCGATACACTTGTCTGATCAGCTGATTCTAGTTTTCAGCCTGTCACAATGAACAGACTCGCCGACGGCAGTAGTTGGAATAACAGCGCAACATTCAGTGGCTGTCAGTTCTCCTGGCAAGTTAGCAAGAGTTCGGTCCACTTGTTCGGGGCCGAGACGATGTCGGACTGTAACGCCCTCAACACGAGCGACTCTACGTTTGCCCCAGTGATCTTCTGGTTTTTCACCTATGATCCCAAGGCGATGGCGTCCGTGACTATGTGCGCACCGACGATTACGTTGCTGAACGTTGAGGCGTCGGTCGACCTTGCCTCCTCCAACCTCACGAGCGTCAGGCCGCTCAGCAACCTCACAGTCGGACAAGGCCCATTTACTCAACAAGCAGGCAACATCACTGGAGCCCCGCTTTATGGAAGGGCGTACAATGGACTCAATTGGACGAACGTCGTAGTTGATCCTTTCGTCACTGCGCGTGCGGTAGCCGTCCAGTTACAACTCCCCGCTGCAGTATTTCAATACGCTGTAGGGAGCGCTGAAGGGTTGACCACGGCCTTCACTAACAACACATTTGCCTCACTCTCCGCAACAGTATACGTGAGTTTCTCTCCCCACAGACACTATACGGGTCGGTTAAGCACTACGTACAGAGGAAGTATCTCTCCATCCTGGCGACACGATTATATTTCGTCAGAGCATCGGAACCAATGCCAGCAACCATATGGACCTTCCAAAAGCGTCTTTTCCTAGCGTACGTGACACCAAGTCTCCGTTATAGGAGTCTCACTCAGGCGCAAATCTCCATTTCAGTGATGTGGCCGTTCACGTCCTGTCGGCTGGAATGTTACTCCTGGCACTCTTAGGTACCATCTTGCATTTGGTGCATCGCCAGGAGCGCCACGGCCTGCGATTACTGCACGAACCTGGCACACTCGCTTCTGCTGCAGCCTTGACAGCACAGACACCTATGGCGGAATTGCTAGATGGGCGGCACCGACCAGAGGAGATGAATCAGGCGTTGCAGAATCGCCGATTCCGGATAGATCCGAATCGAATGAAAATAGTGACCGAAGGTGAACCGGGATACGAAGAGGCGGTGAGTCCGATGGGCTGGCGGAAGAGCTTTCTCGCAGCTTTTCAAAGGGGAGGGCCATTGAACGACGACTCGCGACCTGAGTCGCATCCTGGGAATGATGCTCATTAAACGGGTTTCTCTCTGGTCCTTCTAAAGTGATGTTTTGTTTTGTTTTTGTTGTTAGTCACATGGTTCTCTGTTTTGGAGCACTCTGACATTATGCCATACCACAAACTTATGATCACCGTTGAATTAGCATGCCAGTCATCCCTAAGACAATTCCATAAAACATTGCTCGGGAAACGGTTGGCATGGGTGGATGCAGTTCTCCTCTCCAGAGATCATCCTGAATTGTGAAGAGCCAACTGCACATGTCCAACACCTGACAAGGGACGAAGATCCGTTGCAAATGAAATACTCAAGTCTAAGAATAACGATGGATTTGGACTTGCAGAACACCTTGGGGGTCCTTAGAAGCAAACAGGACGATTTGCTGGAGCGCCCACGAAGAGGGCGCTGACGCTGGCGACGGCGCTGGCAATAACGCTGATTCACAAGCACCCCCTCATCAGAGAAGTCCAAATTTTCACCTCTGACCCACTCCTTCCTGTGCAGTGCGCTGACCGAAGCGCAACCGACCAGGGCCAGGCAGTCCGGGATTTTTCCCGCGCAGTCAACAACCTGCTAGACACATGCCAGCAGCTACGGATCACCGTAAGTTGGGCGCCGTCGGGCAAAGGCATAGTCGCAGTGGGCTGTGTGAAGGCGGCAACTGCAGAGGCGGCCAAGCGTACCACATACAATGCTGACAACCCTCCACCCCCACCGACCAAAGACCAAATCCGCACCAACACATGAGAGGAAGCCATGACCCGGTGGCAATCGGAGTGGAAACAGCACCGAGATGTCAACCAACATACCTTGCATTCACCAGCCCTCCCAATGGGAAGATCTCACCTTTCATAAGCGGTCTAGCCAAACACTCACAACTCATTTTCTCCATGGGAGTCTGCTTACTGACCACACACGCATTCACAGGCGAGTATACGGCCAGGTTCCTGCCTCACTCCCTGGACCCCACTTTGTGCAAATGCAGCGAGTCTCTCCAGACTGCGCACCATGTTATCGCAGCATGCCCGAGGCATGCAGCAGTCCGGCACCAGCACCTGAGGGTGCAGGCAAACACCAAATTGATTTCACACATTCTCAGCACTGAGGAAGGCTGTTCTGCGCTCGGCGCGTTCCTGTCGGCCACCCAAGCATGCATCAGACCCAGACGGACGGAGTCACTGCCAGAGGAGAGGGAGGCGACTCCAGAGGATCATGGCTGAGGAAGCAGGCGGAGGAGCCAGAACATTTCATCACAAACACGTTTACATACAAAAGACACCCCACCACGCACCCCCACAGAACATTTGTAATGTCAGAGTAAAATATATGCAAGGGCAGGAGAAACAGGAATCTCGGGGTAATATCGATGAAATTCCGATGAAGAGTGTAAGTGGGGCCTACGAGGTGACCGGGTTGCCAGTGGGCACAACACTGTGCGAGGCGTCCCTCGAGGTCAGGAGGGACGTCGACGGTTGCAGCACGCGGAACTGGTTGCGGCGCTGTTGCCGTGGGAAAACTGCACCTGGCGCCTGGCGGTTCAAGGAGCGCTCCGGTGTCCTTTTTGTTGATTGAATGGCCCCACCAGTCCTCAAGGGGATAGCGGCCTCCATTAAATAGTACGTATTGAATTAGGGCTATGTATGCTATGCCGATTACTATCAATCAATAGGACAGCTTGGAGGTGAAGTCGACGTCTCTATAATTGAAGTGCTTGTGATGGACCCATCCGAGTCTTCTATCCCGGCCCCCTCCTCCCCTTTGGATTTCTATCGAATCCATCATGGATACGTCTTCTGACTCAGGGAAGCACGATGTTGCCGCCTACTCGACCTTCGTCGCCAAACTAACTGGGGTTGGAGCCATTGGACGCTCGGCAGTAAGCCCAAGGCCTGTATCATTTGTATTGTGGCATCTCATCTCTTCGTCTGTCTAAAAGGTAAAACTGGATTCCACTCCTGATCAGAGCCAACCCTTGATGCAGGAGAACCTGCCAGATACTTCATCAACCCAGACCCAATATGCGAGTTACGACCCAGATGTGCGGCAGGGTCCTTCTGATGAGAAGATTCATGATAGTACCAGTAAGGGCTTTCGATTTGATCATCCGTTCATTGAATTTGTGTTAGCACCGGTCCCTTCTAACGACTTGCCGTGGGCGCCTATCCCACTGAGGACTTGGTTTTGGGTCACTTATGTCTGCGTGCTTGTCGCAGGGGCCATCTCTTTGGAGGTTGCCCTACACTATAGTCACAAGGAAGGAGGTACGACGTCAATTCTCGGAATCGACAATACGACACGATTTCTGACTTTTACGCAGGGTGGCCGACTACGGTGAACGAGGAGAAAAGTGTTTTGCACTATGTATATGTATGTGGATGTCTCGACGAATAGGGCCCCTTGTTTTACCGACCCATCGTTCGTATACACAGACTCTGCCCGCGGTTGGCGTAGCTATGATTCTGGCTGGTTTCTGGACATGGACAGATGTCGAAATAAAGCGTTTGCAGGTGAGCTATTACCTTAAGTGTGCAATTGTGTAATCTAACTTCCAGTTCTCATAGCCCTACGTCGATCTCCTGCACGGAGATTCCCCTCCTCAACGTAGTTTGCTCCTTGACTACACCCGTTCACAGTACGTTTGAGGATTCACTGTGTCAGCGCGATGGTTGACAGATTGCAGTAACGCACTCATATGGATAAAGGCAGCTTCGAACCGGCATTATGTAGTGGCCCTTTCGGCAATCATGGCCTTACTCTGCCTTTCCTTCCAGCCTCTCTCCGCTGCGTTGTTCAGCGTACGAGATGTGTTTCAGGATTTGCCAGGTAGTGCATTGATTATTGATACTACTGACGTTGCTCACTCACTCTGGAATGTCAGAGACACAAGTCAACAGCCTCCAGGCGATATCTCTTAACCCAGCTGAACAAGTCCAAGACTTAACAAGTGCGTTTTCGTGTCTGTATTTAATACCTTTAAGGCTGATTGAATGGGTGAGTGCATAGGTTTTTTGAGTGCTTCGGGACTAGCGTCTGCCTCGATGGTGTACGGCCTCAGAGACCCAACGTTTATTCATGATGGTTACACCGTCGGTGAATTTGAGGCCAGTTATGTTGTCTACGTTACCCAGGAACTCTTTCCAACATTTCCGTAGCTCCCCCTACACCTAGCGACCAACGGGACTGTCAAAACCGACACAACCGCCATTTTCACCAATATCACCTGTCGGCGCCCAGATCAGGTGCGCCGAATGCTACGAGTTCAGCTCGTCTGACTAGCTGATTCTGGAATTTCAGCTTGCCACGACCCCCAACGGCAGCGATTTGGTTACATTGGACGCAACATTCAATGGTTGTCAATTCATTTGGCAAGCTAACAGAAGTTCGGTTCACCGTTTCGGGATAGGCATTGTTGCCACGGGATGTGGCGAGCCCGACGGTGTTTTGAAAGACCCCCCCTTAGCCTCAGTGATCTTCTGGTATTTCGCTGGTGGCAGGGATATTTTCTCCGTATCCAGGTGTACACCGCAGATTACGTTACAGGAAGTTGAGGTGTCAGTCGACCTTGCCTCCAACGTCACGAATGTCAGACCGCTCAGCGACCTCACAAATGGCCAAGGCCCATTTATGAAATACTCAGGCAATATCACTGGAGTTCCGCTCCACGGAAAGGCATACAATGGACTCAACTGGACGAATCTCACACAAGATGACCCCTACGTCACCGACCGTGCACTTGCCGTCCAGCAGCAGCTTACTTCCGCCGTGTTCCAACACGTTATACGGAGCGCCACAGGATTGATGGGGGCCAATAACGACACCTTCGCCTCGTTCACTGAAACCATATACGTGAGTTCCTCTCCCGATGGACACTTAATATGTATTAGTTAAGCGCTACATGCAGACAAAGTATCTCTCCATCCTGGCAAGACAATTATATTTCATCAATGCAACGGAACCAATGCCGGTGATTGTCTCGACATTCCAGAAGCGTCTGTTCCTAGCGTACGTGACATACGTCCCCCTCGTATCACTCGGGCCTGACCCACATATCAGCGATGGGGCCGTTCACATCCTCTCGGGTGGAATGCTACTTCTGGCCCTCTTAGGCACCATCTCGCATTTGATGCATCTCCGGGAACGCCGCGGCTTGCGACTGCTACACCAGCCTGGCACGCTCGCGTCTGCTTGGGCCCTAATAGCACAGACACCCACGGCAGAATTGCTGGATGGGCGGCAGCGACCGGAGGAGATGAGGCAGGCATTGCAGAATCGCCGGTTCCGGATAGACCCGAGTCGAATGAAAATAGTGACCGAGGATGAGCCAGGGTACGAATATGCGTCGAGTCCGGTGCCGTCCACCTTGAACAGCTACCAGAGAGCTCTTCCGCAAATCCCGTCCAGCGGCGAGTGACCTAAGCCATGTCTACGAAGGGTGTTAATTAAGCGGTTTCTTTGGTCTCCCAAAAGGGGTGTTTTTTGTGTCTGTTTCTAGTGATACGGACCTCTGTCTCCATCGGAATTCTCTTATGTGCCAAGCTACACCTTAGCCTAAACTTTATGGATCCTGTTGAATTGAACGTACTTTTCATCCTCTGTATTCCATAACGTTTTTCAATAGATATACCCGGAAACCGTTTGGCATGAATGCCACATTTGACAACTTCCCAGGTGTGTTGCAGCCACAGGGTAGTGTCACCAGTTGTTCTCCGAAAGTACGGATGTGTTGAGGCTCCCAAATATCCCTCGGGTGCAGTGCAAACGAGGAAGAACCGACGTGAGTACGTGCCAAACCAAGTGCATAAACTATGTTCACCCCGACCCTGATCCGGACCAGCTTTAGCGTGATAAAGTGGGGCCGACCATCGTGACTCCTGCCACTTCATCGTTTATCCCAGGAGAAAACTACCATAGATACGGACTAAAACTCCGAAGAAAGCGCTCTCAAAAAAAAAATAGTACATACTATGTCATAAATCACAAGCCCAAGAATCCCTGACACGGTATCAAAGTTAAGGGTTCAACGTTCGACCTGCCAATTCATTCCTCGCGGGAGTCCGCCAAACGGCTACAATACAATGCAACTGTTGTGAAATCCATGACTCGTTTCCTGGGCTGAGCGCTGAGCGCTGAGGCGTTGATGGAGGCACTGCAAAGATGTTATGTAATTAGAAATGAACTGGGCATGCTGCGTTTCTCACCTCCAAACTCCTCGTTGCAATGATCATTACAGCAGATAGACGACCAAGGACATGTGGGGAAAAGCCTGCTTCAGAGCTCTGCTTATTACTCCGTACTTCGGGTTGAAGTACGAGGTACATTGTATGATTGTGCGTGCAACTGAGTAAGTACTGTACAACCGCAATCGTGCAAGGGCACTTATGTCAATCGCGCGGCTATTGTGGGCCATTTGCCCATTTTCCAGACACCTGATGTACTGATGAAGATCGGGCCTGTGTCCATCAGCCAGCCAAACAATTGCTCCACGATGGACGGATAACTGATAAGGATCTGGCTAGCGTTGGTCAATCTACAGTAGACTCTGTAATAACCCATGCCGTTCGGGATAGGTCTCAGAGTATGGGTTATTACAGAGTATGGGTTTTGGGAGAGAGAAATGGCAGTATTCCAGCATTTTGGGATACCAAAATTGTATGGGTTATCACAGAGTATGGGTTATACCCTGTATGGGTTATTACAGAGTCGACTGTAGTAGGAAACATAGAAACGTAATATATTCGGCCAACTACGATACATAAGGAAGCTCGTAGGGTATGAGCAGAGTATGAGCACAGCCTGCCAGGGGAGGCACGTGCGCTGGCAAACGAGCGCTCCGCCTTCATCAACTACGCACCGCTTCCGCTTTTTGCCCTCGCCTATCAGGGTGAGTCTTAGTACCTCAAGGGCTAACTTGGTCTATTGTAAAGATGTAGAGGGTCTGCCCCTCCGAACACTCGCTTATATACATGTAATTAATTACCTACAAACGAGCTTGTCGAGATCCTGTTTCATCTCACACATGTTTCAGTATGTAATAATAGATTGGGACAGCAACCACACACTCGATTACATTGCCATTGCCCGATCTGTCGCAAGGGGCTCCTATTCGGGCGGCTTACACCACTGCTCCCTCCATCCCCCAGCGCAATTGATGCACCGCTCGCGCGCCCGGCACTAGTACTGCGTTCGCACTGGACAATTTCTCCCCTTCGTTCCACATGTCTCTTTCGTAGATACCAATTCAGTTATTGTTCTTCTTTCTTCGTTTAGTCTCGCGTCGTGAGGCGAAGAGTCGTCGACGTAATTGGTCCAGCATGCCAGTGTGTACTGTTGTTTACCCAGATACCGGACAGCCCGGACACGACCCTGGACACGATGCCTATGCTCAACAAAAAGAGCTAATAAAATAATTTAAATGTTGGGTGAAGGTAGCTATTCATAGCTTTCAATCCCAAGTTTTTTGGAGCAAGAAACCCTGAATTGAGGTGACCAGCCGTGACTGACTGCATCAGCAACACGTCCAAATACTTTTTGTCCTTTTTTTGTCCTTTTTTGCCTTTTTTATAAAAAAGCCCAAAAAGCAATATCAAAATGATATTGCTTTTCATGCTTTTTGGCCTTTTCTTTACCTTTTTTATAAAAAAGTACAAAAAGTACAAAACAAGCATTTGGACGTGTTGCTGATGTGGATCCAGGGAGCTGTCTGATATCTGGGTAAACAACAGTATGCGCTCTCCCTTAAACATTTCTGCCTCACACGTAAATACTCTCGTGCCCGCCAGGATAAATCCAGACCACTTCCTGAGCGAATAGACTAGCGTAGCACCACCGCCTTTCTCCTTTCCTTTTCGTGTGTGCTGTGTGATGTGAATCACCTTGGAGTCCGGACTGGCGAGCGCGCCGTCCCTGCGTCGATCGTCTTCCGCTTCTCTTTCTATTTCTCGTCTCGTTCACCTTCGTGAAGCGGAGCGGAGCGGCGTCAAACGCAACCCCTCCTGCCTGCCATTTCGACAACGCGCGCAAGACCACGTATTCGACGCGTTGCGGAAATCTCGGCCGCAACCCGGGGTGAGGACAAAAATGCTTTACGCACACCCGTGGGGTGGGGGTAGTGAGACTCGGTCTTATGAGCAGAGGACACAGCGCTCCCACCCACTAAACCTCGCTGTTATATGGCTAGTTTCTTCGGTGGTCTCCCATGCGCCGTTAGGGCAGGTTTCCGAGTTGAGTAGATTCTTATATTTACAGTTAGGTGGCCTACGGATGCAGGGGGAATTAGTGGATTAGTGAGTGGCAAAGGATTGGGCTTATGTGGACAAGTGGCTGTGTTGTAAAGAGTTTGGGGTGGTGAACTGAACAATAGGAGCGGCATTGGGTTGAGACTCTTGAGAGGTGGTGTAGTTGCACTGGGAGGTGTGCGGCGGGGCTTGGGTGGCACTAGAGAGTGAGTCCGGTTCTCATCAGGGTCATGCTGGTCGTGGGTTGGGCTTTTACGGGAGCAAAGGACGGCATCCTGAAGAGGAAAGCTTGACGGTCTACGTGGTTGGGTCAGGAATAGGTGTTAGCGTGAGCGTTGCAGGGTGTGGTGGCGAGCTCATTTTGGTGGCAATTTGGGGGTGTCCTTAGTGTGGCTAGTCTTATGGCCTTCAGGTTGTCGAAATTAAAGTAAGATCAGCCACGGATCGGGGGCGTTGGGGCCCTCGGGGGTCAGGGAAACCGTATATATTGGGTTGCAGGTGCTACTACGATAGTAGCAGTTGGCTAAGGGGTATATGGCAGGTTAGGGTTGCCTGGTAGGGCGTGTTTACGGTTAGGCCGGGTCAAGGGGCCGACGTTACTCGCGGGACTGGCTGCCTCAGGCTTTGGTGGAAAATTTCCACCGTTCCGAGTCAAGGATCGGTGTCCTTTTTGTTGAACGGCCCCAACGGTCTCCATGCACCATAGATGAGGTGGCAGGGAGAGGTGAAAAGGCTGGACTTAGAGAGAATATTGAGGGCGTGCGCGAGGCGCCCATTTGCTGCGAATGGAGAGAGGGGTGCGCACGTTCTGGGTCAGTGCTGATTGTCGGGCTCCTCGGAGCTCCTCGGCGCGTGGCAGTGTATGCTTGTTTCTGAGGCTAGCGCCCGTGCCTCCCTTACAGTATCTTCGAGACAGCAAGTGTTGGACATCGCGCTACATAAGCCTTTGATACGACTACGTGTCATACCTGTCATTTCTCTTACTTAGACACAGTATGGACATGTACTAGTAGAAGAGGATTACGGTACTACCGCAGGTGGCATCAGACACCAGGTGCACCAGGCCTTATGTAAACTGCATTGGCTGCCTGATGCCTGATGCACACACCTTAGCTGACGGGAACCCCGTTGTAGAACTGCTGCAGACCAGCATCTGCCACCGACAAACCTACTAATGTGTCGCTATGTGCCATCGGCTTGGCAACAGGTTGTCGCCCATCTGCCAGACAATTGATGTTTTGATGAGGACTCGGATGCGGCGATTCCACGGCGGGCCTTTCCGGCCTGTGCCCATCAACGTACCAAACGATTGCTCCAGGTTGGCCAGACTGATGGATCTACGGATAGGGATCTGGCCAGCGTTGGTCGGACCTAGTGGGTGAGTGCTCAGCCTAGTTAGGCCGAGGGTGGTAGCTAGCCAAAGTATGGCCAGTCTGTCATCACCCTGACTCGGAGAAAGTGCGCTGGTCAGCGTTTGTGCCACACGATGTGATCCTGATCGTCCTTTTTTCTTGTGAGAGAATGGGCTCACTGAATTTGATAGCGGCTTTCGTTTAGGATGCACGGCTATGTACAAGCTATGCTGATCAATAACAACTAGGACAGCTTCAAGATGAGGGTGAACTTGAAGACGACGTTTCTACAAGTGCCTTGTGCCGGACCCATCTTGTATTCCGGTCCCCTTCCCCCCTTGGATTTCTATAGAATCCATCCCGGATATGTCTTCTGTTCCAACGAAACACAACGATACCGCCCACTCGACCTTCGTCGTCAAACTGACCGGGGATGGAACCGTTGGATGTCCGCCAGTGGTAAGCTCAAGGCTTGTATCATTTGTATCGTGGCATCTCATCTCTTCATTTGAAAGGTGCAACTGGATTCCAGTCCTGATCAAAGCCATCCTTTGATGCAGGATAATCCGTCAGACACCCCATCAACCGACACTCAATATGCGAGCTACAACCCAGATCTGTGGCACGGTCCTTCGCTTCACGATACTAGTACCAGTGAGGATTTTCAATTTAATCACCTGCTTATTGACTTTGTGTTAGCACTAGTCCCTTCTGACGACTTGTCGTGGACGCCTATCCCACTGAGGACCTGGTTTTGGGTCACTTATGTCTGCGTGCTTCTCGCAGGGGCCATCTCCTTGGAGGTTGCCCTACACTATAGTCACAAGAAAGGGGGTACGACATCGATCCACAATGCTACATGATATCTAATTTTTACATAGGGTGGCCGACTAGGGCGAATGAGCGGGGTGCTTGGCACTACATATACGTACGTGGGTGTCTCAACGAATAGGGTCGCTCGTTTTACCAGCCCACCGTTGGATACAGACTCTGCCAGCGGTTGGCGTGGCTATGATCCTGGCTGGCATCTGGGCATGGACAGATGTCGAAATAAAGCGTTTGCAGGTGAGCTATTACCTTAAATGTGCGACTGTGTAATCTAACTTCCAATATCATAGCCCTATGTCGATCTCCTGCACGGAGATTCACCCCCTCAACGTAGTTTGCTCCTCGATTACACCCGTTCACAGTATGTTTGGGATTCACTGTGTCAGCACAATGATTGACAGATTGCAGTAACGCACTCGTATGGGTAAAGGCAGCTTCAAACCGGCATTTTGTAGTGGCCCTTTCGGCCATCATGGTCTTACTCTCCCTTTCCTTCCAGCTTCTCTCCGCTGCGTTGTTCAGCGTACGAGATGTGTTTCAGGATTTGCCAGGTAGTGTATCGACCATTGATCACACTGATCTTGCTCCCTCACTCTCGAACTCCAACACAAATGTCAACAATCTCCAGATGATATCTCTTAGCCCAGTCCAAGACTCAGTAAGTACGTTTTCGTGTCCGTATTTGATAACCATAAGGTTGATTGCATGGCCGAATGTACAGATTTCGTGTGAGCCTCTGGATTTGCAACATGCAGTGGCTGTTCATACTTCTTGTCGGTTAACAGAAGTTTGACCCACTTTTCTGGGATATGGCTTGTTGACTCGGACTCGGGATGTGGTGCCCCCGACTACATCGCGAAAGGTCTTCCCTTGGCCCCAGTGATTTGGTTTTTCACTGGTGGCACGGGGGTTATTTCCGTGACCATGTGCACACCATCGATTACGATACAGCAAGTTGAGGTATTAGTCGACCTCGCCTCCAACATCATGAATGTCAGACCGCTCAGCAACCTCACAGATGGGCAAGGTCCATTTATGCAATACGCAGGAAATATCACTGGAGCTCCGCTCCGTGGAAGGGCATACAATGGATTCAACTGGACGAGTCCCACTGACCTCTATGACACCGGCCCTGTGACTGCCGTCCTAGAGCAGCTTGCTTCCGTCGTGTTCCTACGCGTTCAAGGAGCGCCACAGGATTGACCGGGGCCAATAACAACACCTTCTCGCTCATTGAAGTCATATACGTGAGTTCCTCTCCCGATGGACACTTGACATGCCTCAGTTAAGCGCTACGTACAGAAAGAGTATCTCTCCATCCTAGCAAGACGATTATATTTCGTCGATGTAACCAACCGATGCCGGTGGTTGTGTCAACGTTCCAGAAGCGTCTGTTCCTAGTGTATGTGACACCAGGTCCCGCTCGTAGGAGTCTCACTGAGGTCTGACCTACATGTCAGCGATGCGGTCATTCACATCCTCTCAGGTGGAATGCTACTTCTGGCCCTCTTAGGCACCATGTTGCATTTGATACATTGCCGGGAGCGCCGCGGCTTGCGACTGCTGCACAGGTCGGGCACACTCGCGTCTGCTGGGACCCTGATAGCACAGACACCCACGGCAGAATTGCTCGATGGGCAGCAGCGACCGGAAGAGATGAATCAGGCATTGCGGAATCGTAAGTTTCGGCTAGACCCGAATCGAATGAAAATAGTGACTGATGAGCCGGGATACGAAGAGGCGGTGACTCGGAGTCCGATGGGCTGGCGGAAGAGCTTTCTCGCAGCTTTTCAAAGGGGGGACATTGAACGACGACTCGCGACCTGAACCGAGTCCTGGAAATGATACCCAGTGACGGATTTCTCTCTAGTCCATTTAAAGTGGTGTTTTGTTGTTTTTGTTGCTAGTTACGTGGTTCTCTGCTTTAAGCTTTCTGACACTATATCATATCATCTCAGAGCCAATCTTTATAATCACCGTTGAATTAGCGTGTCAGTCATCCCTAAGATAATTTTGCAACAGTTTCTCGGGGAATGTCCGGCGTGGATGTCATTCTCCTCTCCAAAGATCATCATGCATCATGAATTGTGACTTTCATGACGAACCCACATGTTGGGCAGTGTCTAACATCTGACGAGCGATAAGGCCTACGAGGTGACCGGATTGCCAGTGAACACGACACTGTGCGAGGCCTCTCCTGGGGTCAGGAAGTACGACGGTTGCACTGCTCTGTGTATGGTCTAGAGGGTAGAGGTAAGCACCAGTAACGCGCACCTTATGTCGCCCCTCTGCATTGGGATAACGAGATGAACCATTGTGACCAGTTAACAACAGAGAGATGGTACATGAATACGGCCGCAGGACATGGTGATGTGAATGATACAGGTGGTGGGTGACCCGAGACTGTTCGTGGCAGGGGTAGAGTTTGGCTGTTGTCTCACAGATAGTATTGTAAGCATGTGACCCGAGTGATGCTAGAACAGGCCACACCCATGAGTTCAAAAAGAAGGAAGGAAAATGAGGAGAAGAGATGGCACGCGGACAGAAGGTCCTGTTTGACCATGTAGAGTAGCCTAGCAGAGCAAGAGAAGTCACACAAATGAGGGGGAAAATGTGACCATCGTTCCTTCGCTCCTTCGCCGCTCCTGTCCATCAAGATTGCAGCTGCCTTTTCATTAAGAAAAAATTGTATGTAAATGCAGTACCTAAAAATCAAGTAGCTAGGGGAGTGGCATTGAGCGCGAACTAATGAGAGGGGGAGAGGGTGCAGTATGAAGGTAAAACCGTGTTAGAAAGATGTGAAACGTAACTATACACATAAGGAAGCTCCGAGTCAGGTACTAAGCATATAGCGTGAAACGTAATTTATTCGGCCAACTACGCCGTGAAGTACAGCTCAGGTAAACATATAGAAAGTAAAGTACGTACTAATGAGCATGTGACACATGTGTAGAGGCCCTCACTTAATTATCTCTTGGTGACTGGAAATTTTGTGAGGGGATGCCAAGGAAAAATACATAATTCAATTATGTAAAGTGTGCTAAAGCAGTGACATGATTTCCGGATGCCAAGGCCGGCACCTGTGCCTCCCTTACAGTATCTAGGAAACAGCAAGTATTGAACATCATACTGCATAAGCCCTTGGGGCGACTACGTGTCATTTCTATTATTTAGACACAGCATGAAAGGTATGTAGAAGAGGAGTACCGTACTACCGCAGGTGGCACAGCCGGGCTTTCGAGATGCTTATGTAAACTGTACTGCCTAAGTGCCTGAGGCATCAGAGGCCTGATGCCTGATGAAACCTTAGCTGATGGGAACCCCGTTTGTAGAACTGCTGCAGGCCAGCATCTGCCCCTATCGCTGCTAACCCTACTAATTTGTGGTTGTGTACCACCGGCTTGGCAACGGATTGTCGCGCCCATTTGCCAGACAATTGATGTTCCGAAACTTCTGATGAGGATCCGGCCTGTGCTCGTCAACGTACCAAACGATTGCTCCAGGTTAGCCAGACTGATGGATCTACGGATAGGGATCTGGCCAGCGTTGGTCGACCTAGTGGGTGAGTGCTCAGCCTAGTTAGGCCGAGGGTGGTAGATAGCCAGAGGCCATCAGCAACACGTCCAGATACTTTTTTGTACTTTTTCGTCCTTTTATGCTTTTTTGCCTTTTTTTTGCCTTTTTTTTTATATAAAAAAGTACAAAAAGTACAAAACAAGTATTTGGACATGTTGCTGATGAGTATGGCCAGTCTTCGATCACCTTGACTCGGAGAAAGTGCGCTCCGGTCGGTGTTTGAGCCACGTAATGTGATCCCGATCACCCTTTTCCCTTTTTGTTGTGAGAGAATGAGCTCACTGGATTTAATAGCGGCGTTTAGGACGTAGGGCTATGTACAAGCTATACTGATCACTAGCGATCACTAGGACTGGTTGAGGGTGAACTAGAAGACAACGTCTTTACAAGTGCTTGTGCTGGACCCACCTTGTATTCCAGTCCCCTTCCCCCCTTGGATTTCAATCGAATCCATCCCGGATATGTCTTCTGTTCCAGTGAAGCACAACGATGCCGCCCACTCGACCTTCGTCTTCAAACTGACCGGGGATGGAACCGATGGATATCAGGTGGTAAGCTCAAGGCTTGTATCATTTGTATCGTGGCATCTCATCTCTTCGCATGAAAGGTACAACTGGATTCCAGTCCTGATCAAAGCCAACCTTTGATGCAGGATAATCCGCCAGACACCCCATCAACCGACACCCAATACGCGAGCTACAATCCAGATCTGTGGCACGGTCCTTCGCCTCACGATAGTAGTACCAGTAAGGATCCTCAAGTTCGATTTAATCGTCCGCTTATCGACTTTGTGTTAGCACTAGTCCCTTCTGACGACTTGTCGTGGACGCCTATCCCACTGAGGACCTGGTTTTGGGTCACTTATGTCTGCGTGCTTCTCGCAGGGGCCATCTCCTTGGAGGTTGCCCTACACTATAGTCACAAGAAAGGGGGTACGACATCGATCCACAATGCTACATGATATCTAATTTTTACATAGGGTGGCCAACTAGGGCGAGTGAGAAAGGTGCTTTGCACTATGTATACGTACGTGGGCATCTCGACGAATAGGGACCCTTGTTTTACCAGCTCACCGTTGGTATTCAGACTCTGCCTACGGTTGGCGTGGCTATGATTCTGGCTGGCATCTGGGCATGGACAGACGTCGAAGTAAAGCGTTTGCAAGTGAGCTATTACCTTGATTGTGCAACTGCGTAATCTAACTTCCAATATCATAGCCCTACGTCGATCTCCTGCACGGAGATTCACCCCCTCAACGTAGTTTGCTCCTCGATTACACCCGTTCACAGTATGTTTGGGATTCACTGTGTCAGCACAATGATTGACAGATTGCAGTAACGCACTCGTATGGGTAAAGGCAGCTTCAAACCGGCATTTTGTAGTGGCCCTTTCGGCCATCATGGCCTTACTCTCCCTTTCCTTCCAGCCTCTCTCCGCTGCGTTGTTCAGCGTACGAGATGTGTTTCAGGATTTGCCAGGTAGCGTATCGACCATTGATCATACTGATCCTGCTCCCTCACTCTCGAATTCCAGCAACCAATGTCAACAATTTCCAGCTAATATCTCTTAACCCAGACCAACAAGTCCAAGACTTATCAGGTGCATTTCCACGTCCCCATTTATTCACTTCATGGCTGATTGCATGGGTGAGTGTATAGGTTTTTTGAGTGCCTCTGGATTAGCGTCTGCCTTGATGGTGTACGACACCGGATATCCAGCGTTTATTCATGATGGTTACACGGTCGGTGAATTTGAGGCTAGCTATGTTCTCTGCGTTACCCAGGAACACTCTCTAACTTTTCCGTAGCTTCCCTTATACCTAACGACCAACGGGACAGTGAGGGCTAACACAACTGCCATTCTTACCAATGTCACGTGTAAGGGTCCCGATCAGGTGCGCTGAAAACTAAGAGATATAAGAGATATAGTTATCTGATCAGCCGACTCTGGATTTCAGCCTGTCACAGCAGTCACCCACGTCGACGGTAGTGTTGAATTGACCGCAACATACAATGGCTGTCCATTCTCTTGGTCAGGCGACAGAAGTTTGATCCATGCTTTCATATGGGTTGTTGACTCAGGATGTGCCGAGCCCGGCCAAGTCGCAGAAGATCCCTCCTTAGCCCCAGTGATTTTCTGGTATTTCGTCAGAGGCCCGGGTATGACGATTGTCACCTCATCCATGTGTACACCCTCGATTACGCTACATGAAGTTGAGGTGTCAATCGACCTCGCCTCCAACCTCACGGATGTCAGACCGCTCAGCAGCTTCAGAAATGGCCAAGGTCCATTTATGCAATACGCAGGCAATATCACTGGAGCTCCACTCTATGGAAGGGCATACAATGGACTGAACTGGACGAATCTCTTACCAGATGACCCCTTCCTCACGAACCGTGCAGATGCCGTACAGCAGCAGCTGCTTACCGCCGTGTTTCAAAGAATTCTGAGGAGCGCCACAGGATTGGCCGACCTTAATAGCAATGCCTTCCTCTTACTCACTCAAACTATATACGTGAGTTTCTCTCCCGATGGACACTTGGCATGTGTTAGTTAAGCGCTACATACAGAAAAATTATCTCTCCATCCTGGCAAAACAATTATATTTCATCACTCCAGCGGAACCACTGGCAATGCCGGTGATTGTGTCGACCTTCCAGAAGCGTCTGTTCCTAGCGTACGTAACACTAAGTCCCCCTCGTAGGGGTCTCACCTGGGTCTAACCTACATGTCAGCGATGCCGCCGTTCACATCCTCTCAGTTGGAATGCTACTCCTGGCCCTCTTGGGCACTGTCTTGCATTTGACGCATCGCAGGGAGCGCCGCGGCTTACGACTACAGCACCAACCTGGCACGCTCGCGTCTGCTGCGGCCCTAATAGCACAGACACCCACGGGAGAATTGCTGGATGGGCGGCAGCGACCGGAAGAGATGAGTCAGGCATTGCGGAATCGCAAATTCCGGATAGACCCGAGCCGAATGAAAATAGTGACCGAGGATGAGCCAGGGTACGAATATGCGTTGAGTCCAGTGCCATCCACCTTAGAAAGCTGCAAGAAAGCTCTTCCGCCCATCCCATCAAGGGGCGAGTAACCCGAGCCGCGTCGATGAAAAGATGCTCATTGAATGGTTTCTTTGGTCCCCCGGAAAGGGTGGTTTTTTTCACTGTTGTTAGTAATACGGACCTCTGTTTCCATCGGAATTTTCTAATGTAGTATGCCACGCCTTGACCCAAACTTTATAGACCCTGTAGAATTAAATGTGCTTTCATGCCCTAAATTGTATAACTGTTTCAATAGATATAGTTGGAGACCATTTGGCATGAATGCCACATTTGACAATTTTCCAGGTGTGTTGCAGCCAGAGGGTAGTGTCACCATTTGTTTTTCAGAGATGTAGTAGGGGCCCCCAAATATCGCTTGGGGGCAGTATGCTGCGTGCAAACGGGTAAGAACTGACGTGATAACGTGCCAGTGCCAGACCAAGTACAGCATAACTTGAAGTCACAGGAATCCCTGACACGGTGTCAAGGTCAAGGGCTTGGCCTATTGTCTGCCGAACAGCTACACAACGCAACTATTTTTTAAAAATCATGACTTATTTTTTTTTCTGACGGCAGATATTATGTAATTGGAAATGAAACCCTGTAGTTCAGTTCCAGTTCCACGGAGTACCCGGCGCCCATCCAATGACTTTATGCTGCGTTTCACACCACTTTCACACCTCCCAACTGAATCCTCATTGCAACCATTACAGGAGATAGACGACGACTAAGAACATGTGGGAAACTCTACCTTCGTTCCAAGCTGTTCATTGACAGCGATCGGCTTATCACTCGAAGTACGAAGTTGTAAGGCGGCCATATATGGACGCCTTACGATGTATTACAACTGCGTGAGCAAAGGAAATTGGCCAGTAAACGCGTAGCCACTATACGGCCAGTGTGGCCAGTATAGGGACGATGCGAGTTGAGAAGCGGTCCAAACGGACCGGCACTATGCCCATATTGGGCAAGGGCCGATACACACATACCCCGGGGCCTTCTAGGCAACGCGGATCAAACCCTTAAATGCACACTGAAACCAGTGTGCCCCAAATATATTCCCTTATGATGAGAACCAAAAGAGAGAGTTAGAATAGCGATAATACTATAAGGATTATCGCTACGCGTACATCTCGCGTCAAAGGCACAGACGGCCTGGCCAGCATGGCTCGGCCGTATAGTGTCAGAACTCGCGTATTGACCTTGCAACGCAGCCCGAGCGTTGCACATTGAGAGCTGGCAGTACGCCCTGATGGGACG